>JANHGN010024158.1:0-18387 GCA_024605025.1 Megaceryle maxima
AAAAAAAACAAAAAAACAAAAAAAAAAAAACCCCCCCCCCCCCCCAAAAAAAAAAAAAAAAAAAACAACAAAAAAAAAAAAAAAAAACACCAAAAAAACTTGTAGCCCATCAGTAGGAGCACTAAATCCCAGAGCCAAGCACAGCAGCATCTAAGTACTACCATAGAAATATGACAGATTCCCCATCTCTCACAGCCAGCTATTGCACCATATGCAAAGAGTAATATATTTGGAGATAAGAAATACTTAAGCATCTGCTCAAGGCCCATGTAATTTCCAAGTCCCCTGCATTGACCTGGCCACCTGCAGGCTTTTTTTAAATACGCAAAACTTATCCCATTTATTTGCTTATCTCTGCAAAGCCTCTTACAAATGTAATGTCTGAAGCATTTAAAAACCCTATTATAAAAATTTGTGTGCCTACTCCACAATAGCAGAATATGTACAAACCACACCATAGCAGAGGCTGCACCACGACCCACAGTTGACACCACTTGAATATTTTCAGCTGCCATCACTCCTCACAGCTGCAGTCTACAACCTCAAGTAACTATAATAATTTAAACAGTTGTCTCCTGTGTCAAAGCCACAGCCTGGTTCATAGAAGGGGACTACTGTACAGGCCTTTGTTTTCAAGGCCTCAGCTTATATAGTGCAAAAGGAAAAAACATGGGTTTGTTTCCTTTAAAAAAAGAAAGTTAGTGTAAATCAAACAGTGAGTCAGCTTGGAAGATGCGGCAATCAAAAAAGAGCATAAGCATTCTAAATTGAAGCATCACAGATATAATCAAAGAAATAGACAACTACAAACAGCTAAACCCAAAAATAATCAGAGATATTAGTCAGAACCAGACTTTACCAGAAAGGCATGGGCCTGCTTTAGTCTTCCTTCTCATCCTCCTCTATGAAGGGGATTATGCAGTAGGATAATTAAGGCCCACCACCACTTGCTCACCACTATAGCTGCTCCCAGGAACTGAAAGAGAACAGTACCTACACTTTGCTGATGAGCACCTGAACTGTGTTTTTGTATCCATTAAAAGGCTGAAAACATTACACTCAGCAGCACAAAGGTGTGATGCAAAGATGATGACTGGTTGACAGTTAGGGAGATAATAGAAGATTATGCGAAAACATTCCTGTGATCTTGAGTGATACATGAAAAAGTGCTAGAGGAAAAGTGCTGCTGCAGAAGGAACTGAAATATCCAACTCCAACAACAGTCACACAAAGGTTATTATTCAAAACTACACATTAACTGTGCTGGCAGCCTCCTGCAATTCATTCTTCGTCTTTTGCTCACTGTATTGCATTTCAAAATCATTTGCACATACAAGTGGTCAAGACCTCACTATCCCTCTTACAACAGCACACATTCCAAATGCTGTAAAGCACCAAGAGTCTGGAAAAAGAAACGCATTAAGCTGTTCTGAACAGCAATATCTGAAAGGTATCAATGAGCTTATGAATGAGAAAGGAAATTTGGGAAGCTGAAAAAAACTGCTTCATAAAAGGTGTGAATGCTGGCAAGGTGCTGACCAAAACATCTCTCTAAGGATCACGGGATTGCAATATGGTATCACAATGTAAATATTTAGGGGCTTAAATAGGGGAGAAAAATAGAGGAACTAGGGTGCCAGAGTTAGCTCTGACTTTAACCATTTTCGCTTATCAGAGCGCCACTCTAGCTGGGATTTATTCTGCTTTTTAAAGCAAAGGTAGCGAACTCTCAAACAGTAAGTAGACAAACAAAAGCATCACTACACATACAAACAGATTAGGGACACCATCAGTAGCAGAATTTTATATAATCAGAATTCAAGAAGTGACCATAAAGTACAAAGCCATCAATCTACCCAGGGCATAAAAACATGTCCACCTTCTGGCAGTGCTTCATCCATAAGACCCTACACTGTAGGGACAGGCAGTATCCACATCATCCCCAGTTGAAACCATGACACTGCAATGAGGGCAGCAAAAGCCACATAAAGAAGCTCCCTGTCACAGCTCAGCTGAATGCTATGCCATAGACGACAAAAAAAAGGATTGTTTAATTTTAATTCACTATTTCCTTTTCTGTTCATTAAATACAGCATGTGTTAAGTAATGTTGAACACACACACACAAAAAATACTCAGTAGAGCTCAATCCAAATTTTAGACTAATAGTTCAGAAAAGACTCTTTGCTTCATGGAAGCTAGAAATCTAACCTAGTTAGATAGCAAGATTATGATATTGTGTCCAAAGCCTAAGAAGGCTTCAATGAAGCTGTCAATGAATTCTGGAGACATTTGGTGGTAAATAAAGAATGGTTGCATGAAGGAATCTTGGTTTCTATTACAGACACTGAAGTGAATATATTCCTAAAAAAATGAATACTACAATTTCTCATCTTTACTCCAAAAACTTTGGGGCATCCCCCCCAAACCTCCCCCCTAAACGCCCTGATGTTTTCAAAAAAAAAAAAAAAAAAAAAAAAAAAACCAAACCAACAACACACCACACTCCACCCCTTGTCTGAAGTACAAGATCCCAAACTTCACTTTCCAGATTTAAGCTGGCACAAATTATCTCCCTTCATGCCTCCTCAACAATCTCCTTGTCAAGCAGCAACCTGTCACCCACAATTTCCACTTGCTTTTCTTGGTTTTAACTCTTCTGGCCACCTGAGTGCAGAAATCCTTGCCCAGTTTCATTGGTTCCCATCCAAATGGGGACTCTTTGCACAGTTTCAAGGCTCTTCATCTGAGTCCACTCTCCCGCAGTCTTCCCAGCAATCTTCCCAAACATAGAGCAGCATTAACTGGACAGCTCCATAGCTGCTCTTTGGCACATTGTTGACAGCTATGAAACCTATAGCAGTGCAAGGATACACAAAGACAAAATTGAGGGGAAAAAATGAAGAAAATTCAGAAACAGATGAGCTGAGGTGCCAAGCACTTGCTATGGGTCATGTGGCAAAATTACAACCTGAATAATTGACTATGTGCACTGCATGTCTATCAATAATATGATGGGGTAAGCAAATGCAGACACTCCTGTTTCAATAGTTCTGAGAGTTTGCTGTTTCATCTGAAAGATAGTTAGTCCAGAAGTGAGAGCCCAATACAAATTTTCTTCTGGGTCACTGGCCGAGCATCTTGATGGCAGCTCACTCAATCACTCTTTCCCTTTCTGACCTTTTGTTATCACATCTTACCAGCTTAAAAGTCTTCACCTCACTTGCAGGTTGATTACAACACCAGACATTCTCCTTCTGACAGTTTTCCAGCAGACTCTCATACTACTCTACACTTCTCAACTTTTGCATCAATTCTGCATTAATTTGAAGTATTAATTTAACATATGGTTCATTCTTACCCTCATTTGCTTCCAAGAAAATGTTGCCTAAAAAATTCTGTATTGTTTATGCTCAAACATAATGTTTTTCAAGTTAACAACACCAGCCATGTGCCATTACTTCACTCAAAGACTAAGTATAATGCACAGCACATAAAACCCATATATATATATATACACACACAGAGACACTTTGAGGCATATAGGTATAGCTAAGTGTATATATAAATGTATATCTTTTTGGAAAGGTATAATGCTAATGATGAAAAGCAGATACAGTGGGAAATGCTTCACAGTAACCCACCAGGCACAGTTTATGCAGACCATTTCCTTCACACCTTGAGATGACACACAGGCACAGCTAAGGTCTCCAGTTTGCAGTAAAGTGGAAGTGCCAGAAACAAACCCATGTGTTTTCAGCAGAGCCTTCTGCTTCACTCTTGGCTTCCATGGCCCACTGGGGAGCAAGGATGTGTGTGTAACCTCCACAGCCACGGTGTTACACGTGGACCCGCAGGGACGACAGACCACACCAGTGGCAGGTTTCTTACCAGCGAGGTCCAATATCCTGTCCACGAAGACGACAGAGGCCTTGTTGGTGGCAGTCCTCCTCCGATTCCTGGCCGGGGCATAGCTTGCCAGTTCGGCGGCAATGACCCTGCTGAGGGCCCCAACGGCGAAGCTCTCCTCCCGCAGGCTCAGGGCGGTGAAGAGAGCGTCGAGGTCTCCCACCAGGGTCCGCACCGCTGCCCGCAGCTCGGCGGGCAGGGTGCCCAGCCCGACCTCCACAGGACCGGGCCCGTTGGGGCCCGGCAGAGGCGTCAGGAGCGCCGCTAATGCAGGCAGCAGGCAGAGGTCCGCCGTGACGGGCGCCAGAAGCGGCAGGCCCCGCAGCACCACTTCGGCGCGGCCGCCCTCACCCATCCATCGCCGCAGGGTCTCTTCCAGCTCGGCCGACCCGCCGCCCTCCGCGTCGCCGTCGGACACCAGCACGCAGTGCCGCGCAGCGCCCTGGCCTAGCACGCCGCGCACGGCGGCGGCGGCTCTGCCCCGCAGCGTTCCGCTCACCACAAAGACGACGCGGGCCGCGCCCGCCGCCGCCGTGTCCCCCGCCTCAGCGGGCAGCGCCCTGACGGCCAGAGCTCCCGCCGCCAGCAGCTCGCCCGCCCCACCGCCTCCCCAGTGCAGCGCCTCGGCGGACGCCGCATCCAGGTAGACGATGGCCCGGCGCGCGCGAGCGAGCACGGGTTCCCAGGCCTGCCGGCACATCCGCCGCAGGTCCGGCACCGGCACCGCCATGGCGGCAGCGGCGGCTGGCAGCGCTGACAGCGCTGACAGCCACAACACACCGCACGTGCCCGACGCGCCGCCGGCGCGGTCGGATGGCGTTGCGGGCGCGGGTTGGCTGCCCGCCGGCGGGTGGGCGGAGCATAGTGGGCGGTGTCGTCCCTCCGCAGGGACAGGGCCGGGGGCGGTGGCAGCGGGGCATCTGTGGGAAGGGAGCGGCGGGCTTGAGCCCGCGGGAGTCCAAGTGTCTCTGGCGGCGTTAGCGGCGCCGGTGAGGCTTCTCCCCTGCCCTCGCGGGCTGTGCTGTGGTGTCCCCGCGATAGGCCGCCGTAGTCGGGGCCTCTACTGCCCAGTCCGGGGCCTGGTCTCTCCAGGGGTTAGTCCCGGCCGGTTCTCCCGCCCAGGTCTGTCACTGCACGAGAGGAGCAGGAGGGATACACCTCCGAGAGGGGAGGAGGAGGGGGGTTCTGCTTCTTGCTCGCGGCGCAAAATTCTGATAAACATTTAAATGTTTCTCTCGCCTGCAGTCTGCATTAGAAACTCTGTCACGTCTGGAGCCCTGGTCAGTACCAGGAAGGACATCTGAGCACTGGCATTTCAGTTTTGCCTGACGCTTTCCCGAGGAGACTTGAGGCTTCCTTGGTCTTGCTCCTGGTAAATGTTAAAACAATTCAGCGTTACTGTTTGTGCCACTACCTCTTTTGTGCTGCATCAGTATCTTTGTTATACCCAGAGAACTGTTTTGCTGATACTTTTTTAAATGTACAGCACTGGAAAGGTGAAACTTCCATTTTCTGTGCTATCATTCTGTATTTCTTGTGTTAGTATTAACAAATCCAGTAATTGATGAGCTAGCAATGAGAAATACTCTCTTAATAAATGAAACTTCTATGATATACAGTTGAAGATATATGACAAATTAATTTCATTCCATTTCTCCTTTAAAAAGCTCTTAAAATTTTTAAATCTGTTTCAAAGCTAACTAGAAAAAACAAAAACAAAAACACAAAAAAAACCCCAAAAAAGCCATAATATGAATCTACAGTCTCTCCTCCCCAGAGAATGGATGGCTTGCTTACAAACCTGTATTCTACATAGTATTTTACTTGGGCAACCTCCTTGGTACAGAATGCTGAGGATGCTTTTTCTGACATAGAGGGTTTATTAGCAATAACAAAAAGATAAGTGATTTATTTAGTTCATTCACTATCTTTACTGATCTTCTCTTGCACGCTGGTTTCAGAACACCAAAAAAGATGACTAAAGTGGAAACATCAGATTTCCAATAATGAAATTAAATCCTCTCCTTCTAGGCTGCTCCATATACATTCCTACCCTGATGCTCTTCCAAACTCAGATTTACTGTTCCAATCCTAATCTGTTATTTTAACTTTACAGCATATGACTTTATGATGCTAGAAAATATGTGAGTTAATAGTCCACTTGACTGTTTTGATTAAAAAAAAAATTAATGCCAAGGAAGGATTGAGGATGGTTAACCACTGGGCCCCTGGGTTTATACACAAGTAGAATTACCTCAGAGATTATGTATCTGAGCTTTTGCTTTATGCTTGAGTGCCATGGACAAAAGCTACATATATTATAGTCTGTCCAACTCTTTCGTTACCCTTTTTAGAAGGTTCTGGGGTTTTGGTTGTTTGGTTGGGATTTTTTGTGTGGTTTTGTTTGTTTATTTTTGTTTGGGGGGTTGTTTGTTTGTTGTTTTTTGGTTGTTTTGGTTTGTGGGGTTTTTTTACCAGATCTATTGTCAAAAGAGCAGATGCTTTTTTAAGAAAACAAATAGCTTTTTTACTTCATAAATACTGTACAGATTGTAACTGGTTCTGCATATGCCAGTGCTGAAAAAGAGGATTATTATCCAAAATACAAAATGAGTTTAATCAGTTTAAAGTATAGTGGTTAAATTACAAAACAAAATTATCTAAGCAGTTTTCACAGCTCATTTTATCCCATCTGCAAATTTACAATTACTGTGTTAGAAAAAGAACTTTATTGAAGGGTTTTTGTAAACTTGCTATCTTCTTGTGGCTTTCTGGAGCACAACCCATGAGTTAAGATGTTTATGCTGTTCACAAAGATGTCGTCTTCTGTCCACAAGTCTTTTGGCTATTCAGGGCCTTGGCATAAGCCTTTTTCTTCAGGTGCCAACTGCTGCTCTCCCTCTGCATAGCAGTCAGGAGAAACTGCAAGGTGCCTTCCAGAGACTGGGGCTGGCAGGAGTTTTTATCTTTGAGAACAGAAGTTAAAATGCCACCTAGGCTCAGCAGCAAAACACAAAACAGCTTCAGAGCACCCTCTCTGTCCTATCAAAGCCAGAGGTGGGTAAACATCTTCCTGGGAACCATGGAAGGCTGACAACTATTTTTGGGACTTAAGCCCTCTTGTGTCAGCTTCCAATGTTCAAAAAGGATTTTTATGTGACCACCAGCCCAATGTGATGTCTGCTTAAAGTTTTCTACAAGAAAAGCTGCTTTGAGCATGCGTTGATGTATTTTAAGAGATTTTATATTCTACACCTACTTCTGATTTCTTCTTGTAGCATTTTCCACGAACATATTGTCTTCCTTGTTCCTGGTGTCTGCGAAGGAAGCTGTTGTTGTTCTACCTTTAATGTCAGCCAAAATTGTGCTAAATGGCCAAGTAAACAACACAGGAATGAAAATGCAAAAAAGATAGCGATGCCCAGAGGTACAACGACACAAATTTGTTTTATGAGAAGCGTCTAGAAATATTTTGTGTGAAAAGCACCTTTGCTTACTACTACTGCAAGTTTAAAAGTTTTGTACTACTGTACGTTAAAAAAAAAAAAAGGAATTGCATGATGAAAACCTAACCAATTATATCACACAAGTAATGATCTGTATATGACACTCAAATATTTAATTTCAAGAAAAAACAATGCCTTTGAGAAGGTTATTCATGTGGACTCCAATGAAATGTCATACCATACATTGAACTTTAAAAAACAAGGTTCTCTATGCATGAAACTCAAAGAATATTCCCCTGCCCACTGTTGTGATGTGTTATAATATAGTCAAACCTCCTGGTCTGATTTTTCACAAGCTGTCCTGCTGTGAAAAAGGGGTTCCCTTTTTTAGTTTTCATAAACTTCCTAAGGTGTTGAAGACTCCTATTTGTACACACAACTGGTCGAAACAGGTTTGGGGCATTGTGGGTACTTAAATTCTCTAAGCGAATCTTGCTGCTGATAATGCAGCATTCACAGATTAAAAGTGAGAAAAACGTCAGTAAAAAAAAATAGCTCGCTACTTCCCACCACTTTTGAAATAGAGCAATTTTTTCATGAAATGCATAGTCACACTCCAGAACATTCACAGCACGCTATGAATTTTAAACTCTTACTGAAGCTAAAAATAAAATGGGGCAATTTGTGGAGTAAAAAAGAAAAATAATAGTAATAAAAACCAGGAAGAGTTGTTAAAGATATTACTTCCAGCTGGGAGAGTCCCTGAGCTGAAAGCTACGGCAGGACTAGTAGAAGTAGCAGCGTGTTTATCCTGTGGTTACGCTCCCGCCGGCAGCTGCCATCAGCCGCCAGTAGAAGCACGGTACTGGACTGGACGTGTGTTTGGCCATGTCCTACTTCTAGAGATGGGTGAGGTGTCCCAGAGGAGACCGCCGCGCTGCCGGTGATCCCTGCTGAGAGGGCGGCTGGGCATGTGGGGATGGAGAAGAGCACAAGAACCGCCGAGAGCACCGGAAAGAAAGGGCAGCGAGGAAGGAAAGCCGGCTCTCGCAAGCACGCTGCGCCTCGGGAGGGTGGGGAAGGCACGGCGGAGGTGAGTCGCGGCGACTGGCAGCGCAGAGGGGAGAGGGGGCGCACGGTCGCTCTCCTACTTCCTCCCTGGTCCGGCCCGCTCCTCCCGAGGGCTGCCAGGAAGCCCCTTCGTGTCTACTCACTCGAGGCCCCCTGCCCAGGAGGGCCCCTGGCGGAGCGGTGGGCGCAAGGCCGTGCCCGGCCACGTCCCCTCGCCGCCAGCCCTCCCTCCCTGCGCGGCCAGGCGCCGCCGGGCCGCCCCCCGCATGCCCGTGCCCAGGGCGCCGCGGGGCCGGGCCGGGCCCGCTTCCTGTGCGTGTCACTCACTCGGCGGGGGAGGGGAAGCGCCGAGCAGGCGGCGGCGGTTCCTCCGCGAGCGGTGGCTTTGGCCCGGGCCGGCGCTCGCAACCCGCCGGCCGCCGCCCGGTCGCGGCCTGAGGCACCGGCAGAGGCCCCGGGCGGCGCGGCGGGGCTGCCCAGCGGCGAGAGGGCCCAGGGCCGCCGGGCCCTGGCCCTCGCGTCCCGCGGGAAGCGGCCATGTCTACCGGCGAGGTGGAGCGGCTGTCGGCGGACCTCGGCGGGGCCGCCGGGGACGAGGAGGAGGAGTGGCTCTATGGCGGTACGGACCTTCCCAGACCCTCGTCCTCAGCCCACCTCCCCCGCCCTCACGCCGGCTCGGCGCTCTGTTCTGCCCTGCCGCCGCGGCGGGGGGGGTGCTGTGCGTGGGGGTGGGTAGGCCGCGGCGTGCGCCGCCTCGCCAGCCCAGCCCGCGGCTGAGCGCTCCCGCCGGGCTGGCTGGCGGCCGTTTAAAAGGGTCCCCCTGTCCCGCCACCCCCGCGGCTGCTCAGTCCCCTCCTCCTGGCCAGCCCTCCGGCGGTGCCGTCCCGGGCCTGTGCGCGGCCCCCTCCCCGCCGTGGCGGTGGTCCCTGTCCCCTCCCTCGCGGGCGCTCGACTGCCGGTCTCGGGCACTTAAGGTCTCCCGGCCCTTGTGCCCTGGCCGCTCAGGCCGAGGCGCGCCGGGCCTCCGTAGCGGGAGGCCCGCATGGCAATCCTGCCCCACACGCACCCCTGAGGCGACCGAGCCTTTCGCCACTATACACCTGCCCGAGTTCCCAGCGTCGAAGTACTGAAGCGGCCTTAAACTTTTACGTGTAAACTTTCTTTACAACTTCAGGGACCTTTCGTTATGTTCAAATCATAATGTACCTGTGAACTTTTTACAGACTTTTTATGAGGGCTTGTAGTGACAGGATGATGGGTAATGGCTTTAAACTGGAAGAGGGTAGATTCAGATTAGAAATTAGGAAGAAGTTTTTCACTGTGATGGTGGTGAGACACTGGAAGAGGTTGCCCAGGGCAGAACACTGGATGTGCTCAAGAACAGACTGGGTGGGGCTTTGAGCAACCTGGTCTAGTGGAAGGTGTTCCCTGCCCAAGGCAGGAGGGTTGGAACTAGATGATCTTTAAGGTCCCTTCCAACCCGAACTGTTCTATGATTCTAATGCCTCTGTGGTGGACCTGTCAGTACAGAGGACAGTGAGGGCTCAGGGGTCTGCTCGACTGATTTCACAATTGAAATGCTATGAAAATGTCTCCTAATAATCAGCATAGCAAGATATATGTCACAGTTGTTACTTGGGGAGTTTTATTCTGAACTACTGTGTTTATTCTCTCTTGTGGTAGATGAAAATGAAGCAGAGAAACCAGAGGAAGAAAAAACAAGGTGAGTATCTTGTCCACTGGAAGTCCTGTAGCATGGCTGCACAAAAACTGTATTCATTGCATTCTTCTTCCAAGCTGCTTTAAGGACCATTGCACCTGAGCACATGTTAGTATCTTTGAAAATCCCCTTAAAACAGCATGTTTGGTGTCCTAGAATGACTTGGCTTTTTTTGTGAAATGGTCTTACTCAAGTGTCCCAATTTCACAGGTATCAAAGTTAAAGCTGAAAATAACTCTATGGGTGGCAGTTGCCCCCCCCCGATATCAACATGTCTTTCTTTTCTGTAATCACTGTGCATTGCAGTCTTAGTAATGGATCAGGACTTTGTTATAGATAATTTAGATAATAAAATACAGTGTCTCCCAAAGTGTTTACAATGGAGTTAGAAACAGAGGAAGCAATGGAAGATTAGTAGCTATTTTGATGTGCATGTCACGTAACACATCTCCTTAGGGTTTTGAGGTTGTTTTTTCATATAAGCAACAGAGTATTTGGAAGAAATTTAGAAAAATCTTTGAAGTGTTTGGGGCAGCCTGCTCAAGTTATAATGAGCTATATGAGAGAAAGCACAAAGATGCTTATTTGAAAATATAGCTAAATTGATAAAGGCTGATTGGTAGCAAGGACTGACTAGAAGACTAGAGACTTGGAGTCTCTGTCTCCTATGGAATGAAAGTCTCACCATGGATAAATTATGAGAAGTGTTGTCATGATAAGTAAAGAAGTCAATGCAAAACAATGCATTGTTATTTTCTATAAATGCTTCAAGTTAACAGATTTTATTCAATGAGAACTCTTGAATTTAGTTACCCTTGGTGGACTTCTTGTCTGTAAGATTGCTCAGTTGCTTTTTTGAACTGATGAGAACTTTTGACAGGCACAGTGTGGTACAATAATAATGACCTTCACCACTTGACTACATATGATACTGTTTTGAAGCAGCTGATAGGTGCAATTATTTGATTCACATTTGTTTTTCTAAGAAACAGAATTGTTTTCTGTCACCTTTTCTATGCCACTTAGCAGTTTTCTGGGCCTCTGTTGCATTCATCTTGAATCACCTCTTTTCGAGGACAAAGACTTCTAACTATTTATTTACTCGTTTGGAAACTTCCATATGAGTTGTTCAGCTACCTTTTCTTTACTTGGCATCTTTTGTTAGTATTATTCTTGCTTAAGAAAATTATTTTCATGAAATATCTTTAGAAGCAGTGTTATTTTAATGCAATTTCTGGTCAATAGTGTCCAACTTGGCATTTGGCTGCCTCAGTAAATAGATAAAATGCCTAACAAATGGTAGCTTATGCATCTTCTGAGTTGTGTTTGGAAATCTGCAAGTGTGGTGACAGTTTACCTTTTAAAAGTTTTGCTCTTTGGCCTCTCAGTTTTGGCATTCTTCATATATATAAAAATCACAAGTTTTTATTCAGGTTCTGTAGCTAGCGTGTCATTTTACGGGGTGGTGAAAAATGGTCAGACTTGAATCCTGGGCCCATACGTGGGCTGTGTGTTGGGTTTTGGTGCAGCACTCATCAGTGGGTATTTTGCCAGCAGAAGACAGGATCAAAATCATGCTCTTCAATAAAAATTGTCAGTTGCTCACTCTATTTCAGAAATATCTTTTCAGTGAAATAATATTATTTGTGGTGCAACACCCTAACAGTTAATGGAACTATAGATAGTAAAATATCACTGTGTAAGAAACAGCAGTATGTAAGCCTGGTGAGACAGGTCATTTGCATGGATGTGACAGTGCTGGTCATTTTAGATGGACCAGTAGTTCAAATTTTTTTACAGTTTTCAGTCTACAGTTAAAATATAATTTAATTCATCATTGAATTGTAACTATTCCATATGGTGGAAGAAAATTTCACAATGCAGATGTGGGAATTTTGATTCAGTGCAGCATTACCTATGGGTATTTAAATGTTTTTTCCATTATGTCTTTGAAAATTGTCAGTCTGCAGGGGAAAAAAACCTCACCTGTTATTCTTCGTTTGTATATTATGAAAGATTTCAGTTGGACATCAAAAAAGGAGCCAGGTGTAGTTGCCTTGTTACTTCCAGTTATTCCACGAAGATGATTTTTGATAGCTGAATATTATTCTGCTAATACAAAGTTATAATAATCTATAATTTAATATTTTTACATTTTTTTTATTTAATGAAGAAGATAGAGGGAGCTTAGTGTCTTCTCTGAAATTATGTAACAAGTTATTTTTAATCATCAGCCAATATGTGTGAAATAATATGTGCATAAATACCTAGTTTCATCTTTTCATGTTTGTTTTTGTTTTAAGTGTTCCTCCCCCACCTGGAAGTGAAGAGGAAGCTGCAGAAAATGGCATGAAAACGGTAGTTTTAAATGTGTTTTTGCAATACTGCTTTAATTTGCTTTGATTTATGGGGTATTCATAATTTGTCTGGGATGTATAATTAAATGAATTAATGCATAGGTGTATGCCTTAGATTTTTGTTTGTTTGTTTGTTTGGTATTGGTTTAGGTTTTTTTTCCTAAAAGGTGTTTGACACTCTTTGCAGAAATTCTATAAAATTACTAAATTAGGTAATCCAACTTCCAGCTGCAGTTCACTTTTTAAATCTAACTTACAAAAAATAAATCAATAGTACTTCCAGGTTTTTGGGGGAGAAAGATGATGCTTCAAGACAGCTGTCTTTGTAAAAAGACATCCTTTTCAAAGAGGTACTCTGTTTTTCCTGAGTAGTAGGAAAATAAAATCCTCTGATCATTTTTCTTTGTTGAACATGATAAACAATCAGCATTTACAGATTGATGTGAAAATATGGATCAAGAGATGGATTGCGTGCCTTTCAGAGGCAACATAACCAACATGTTTGTTAGTAGTCTTCAATGTTCAGTATATCTTATAACTTAGTGTTAGTAGTATGAAGGAAAAGACCAGTAAATTAAATTTGTGGTTGCATTGTTGATAAAGGCAGTTTCTATTCACAGTTTCCTGTGAGTAGGAACAGTTTAAATACGTTCCATGAAATACTTGTAATTTTACTTCACTGGGAATTTATATCTTATATCTTTCATATATATATATAAAAGATATATATATCACTTCTCTTAAGTGATGCAGAAATCATTATCATGATAATTGTACAGGTTTTAAGAACTGGCCTCTTTCAAAAGTATGGGGTTTTTTTCAGCAAGTCTGATACTTTATTTGTGAATGGTATTACAACTTACTTAAAGCCTTACAAAAGCTTAAAAAAACTTATTTCAGTTGTTTAAATAGAAAAGCTTTTTAAGTGCACTAAAGGCTTTTTCTGCTGATGCTAATACTGTAAGGGGGCAGTATATTTAGTATATTAGGTACAAGGAGCCAATATTATACTTTTTTGGACTAGCTGTTTTAAAAATATTTCTGAAAATCCTTATTGATGGCATTTCCTTTTTCACCTATATAAAGCCTAGCATTGTTAGGATATTGTTAGAACATCTCCATAAAATTGAGAGCTTCATAGTGAGAGAGGTGTGCATGAAGGGTCAGCAATCTAGAAAAATGGATGGTGTTGAAATTGGTTGAATAAGGAAAGATGAGTATTTCTGTGAAGAGGGAACTAAGAAATCACTGTTTCTAAGTTAAACTGGTTTTGGTTGCAAGGCTACATGCTCCAGACTAGATTTTATTTTCTCTTCAGTGCATTTGTAATGGTGATCTGCTGTGTGGGTTGCCTGGTGTGTGACAGGGTGGTGAACTGGTACTTTTCATCAGTGGGGCATTGAAAGACTGTCTTCTGTCTTCAGCTGTCATTCACAGAATATATTAATGTTGTCTAGCAAGGGTGAACTGCACTTTGATACCTTACCTTCTGTGCAGCTGCTAATTTATGTACCAGGCAAGTTAATTGACAGTGTAATAGATAAGGGTTAGAGCTTAGCTGTGTGTGGGTAACTGTGGGCTACCTGGGCAGAATCAACTTGGGTTTGATACGTTTAGCCTTCTGCTGAAGGAGTCAACAAGTATGTCAATATGGTTGATAAAGTTCACTTGGATTCCACAAAGTTTATGAAGAAATTTCTCACCAAAGGATTCTAAGAAAACTACAGGATAGGATGTGCCACATGGATAATTGACATGTAAAAGACAGAAACCAGAGGGTAGAAGTAAAGCTTTAGTTTTCATAGTGAAGGAAGGTCACCTCCAGTGGGGATTCTCTGGAATGCTGTGCATAACCTGTGCTGTTTAATGCATTTGTAACTTACTTGGAAAAGGGGTAAGTTGTAGGATCACAAGTTTTATGATGTTAAAAAGTTATTCAAGACAGTAAGAGCAAGGACTGTGAACAACTGACTGGTTAATAAATGGTTATTGACATTCTGTATAGAAAAAAAAGAGTGATGTTCATGGAGGAAAAAGTTTTACAAATAAAATGGTGGTCTCCAAGCTGTTCCTTACCACCTAGGAGGGATGCACTAAGTTATTTAGAAATATCCATGAAATTGATGGTTAAGTGCTTGTCTGGAGTCTAAAAAGTAGTTAAACCTTGGCATGTAGCAGAAAATGAATAGAGAATGAAATAGAAGCTATCATTATACCATAAATTCATGAATTCTGTGTGCTGTTCACCTCCTGTGTTAAAGGCTTTACTTCAACAAAAAATTCATAGAAGAGCAGCAAGAGTAATTGAGGTAGCTTCTATATAAGGAATGGCTGAGTAGTCAAGAACTTCTCAACCTGGTAGACAGGCATATATATAGGATATGATAGAGGCTAAGAAAATGATACTTGAAGGCTATAAATAAGGATTGACTTCTGCTAGTCCTTTCCATATGAGAACTGGGACTGTTAAGGGACAGTTGTAGGAGCTAGGATGAAAATAAATAAAAGAGGCTTAATCTTCATTCAGTAGACAGTGCTGTGGAGCTCCTTGCCAAAGAAAGTGTTGCTGCTGTGAGTTTATATGAGTCTGAGGGAAGTCTGGGCAAGTACTTGAAAGATCCATTGGGGGTTACTAAATAGACAAACTATAACCAGCTTAGGAAATGCCCTGAACTGGTAATAAGAGCATTAGGAAGGAGCATCGTATATGTTTGTCCTGTTTTTTTCTCCCCTGTGGTCTCTGGGAGAGCAAAACCAAAACAAACCACCGAACTTACCCAAAACACTGGGCTAGATGAACTCCTCCTATGAACTGGCATGACTTGTTTTATTTACCGGCAAGCTTGAATGCTCTGGGACAGAGCAGCATGTAGTGCGCTCTCGTATCTGGGTTTTTCAGTATGATCGCTGAAAAATCTCAAGCATTTTATGTAGTTTACTGATGTTATGAACTCAGTAGGTTTCTCTGAAGCCCAGTGTTCATCTACAACTGGAAAAATGTTTATTTATAGAGTTCTGGATATGTAATTGTGGATGTCAAGAAACTAGTCTTGCATGTCTCTTAAGTTCTTTCATGAGTGACAAGGTAAGAGTAGAACCGGTGTGTATGAGTTAGGTAGAGGGATGAAGGATATTAGACAGTGGAACCTATTTAATGCATATTTAGGAAATGTCATGTTTAAGAAAAAGAGATTAGTATTAAAGATATTTCCCTGTTTTGATCCAGGAATTTCAGATACTTGTAGCATTTCAGCAGATGAGCCACCTAAATTTACTGTTAATGCTACTCAGTTCTGAGGTCTAGGAGAAGGAAAATTTTTGTCTTTTTAAGATTTCTAGACCAGATAGGGGTTTATTTTCTGGATTATTTTTTCACTGTAAAGCTAAGTGACTGCTTTTTGCCTAAGCAATGACTTTTTCTTTTGTAGAAGGTGGCAGAGGCTGAGGATGACAGTGATAGTGATAGTGATGATGATGAAGATGATGTTCAAGTCACCATAGGGGATATTAAAACAGGAGCTCCACAGTATAGGTAAGTTATTTGCAGACATTAACTGGGAGAACTTTCAATGTGATCTCTAATTATTAATTTAGGCTCTTAAATACTTGTCAGTATCCAGTTGTAATCTCAGTTTAGTTTTGCTTGCTTGTTTGTTTTTCAGTTCTTTAACAATGTTTTTAATTATATAGTGACTTGAAAACAAAAAAGTGAAATTAAATCAATGAAATGTCTCTAAGAGCTGTTGTACAGGTTAAATTTTTGTTTCAGATTTTAAAAATTAATTGTATTAAGTTAGTAAGGCAGGGAGGTGATTTTTATCATGGAACGTCTATGTCATATAGCATTGTTAGGGTTGTTAGTGACAGTGGTTTTGTTGTGCATGGTAGAGTGGTAAGCACAGAGAAGATCAGAAACTTTTGTCCTTAGCCCTGTTTGTAGTAGATACAATTCTAATTAGACCTTTATAGTTTCAGTTCTTATTGGTGAGATTTTAATGTACTTCAGGATGACACTGCCAGGCTCTGGACAAAATTTCTCAAGATTGTGGTTTGGGCTTTTGTACCATACAAGAAAATTTTTGCTACTGTTATTGCCCCATATTACTACTTCTCTTGATAAAGGGCTTTGTACTGGTTTTTCACTGAACGCCTCTGAACAGTATTAATTTTACCATGGAATTTTTTACCATGGAATTTTACATGGAAGTATTCTGAGGAAAGTGGCTTGGTTGTTTTTCTTGGCAATCCTAATGTTTTTATGCTCATTAAAACCAGAGTTACTTGGGCGTCATTTCTTAATAGGATTATGACAGATCTGCAGGTAGGTCTGACTCATGTATGTTATTGTGTTCTTGACTCCAGAATGCAGGTGATTTACTCATTTTCAAAACATAATATTTTTAAACTTACAGTATTTCATATCCTAAGTTAACTGTGCAAATCAATATAATATAAAAACCAGCAGTGCTTTATTTGTCTGCTTTCAATAACTTGGAGTATGCTTGTGGCATAGGCAGTGACCTCAAATTTTGTGAGACTAAAGCAAAACTAGATTTATATCCTCAGTGGATTTGCTAGTGCTCTTTCTATGAATACAGAAAACAAAGCAGATGATTCTAACAGTAATTCAAGTAGAAAGTTTTATGTAGAAATGGTTGTTTTCTGAAATTTTTTTTTCTGGACAAATTAGACAGAAAGTTCATGATCCAGGAAGTAATCTAAAACCAAGTCAACAGTGTTGTTCATTTTAACTTCAGTATAGCAAGTTTCTTTTATAGGATTAAATAATTTTTGATATAGTAGTCAGCTGTTATTTAAAAAACAAAAACAAAAACAAAAACAAAAAACAAACAAAACTGTAAGATTTGTTTTGACAAAGTCATGCACAGATGTAACATGGCAGATCAGAAGGTTAAATGTTTTGGGTCAGTTTTGGGCTGTTGTAGCACTTGAATGAAAATTGGAACTTCATGGAAGTGGTACTGTAAACTATAGCCTGCCATCTAATTATATGCTAATTTCATTCTGTTTATGAGTTGATAACCACCTGTGAGGATAAGCCACACTGTATGCAAATGGTAGTGACAATGGTATTTAAGTGGTAGTAACAATACTGTAATTCCTAAGGTAGTTAAATCAGTTCAGTATCTAGTTGCATTTTTACGAAGGAAGCTCTCAACTATTTTACAAAGTGTAATGTTATGTATTTTTCTGTTGGTCACAAGGCTGGGTGATTGCTGTACACTGTAACAGACAGCCTTTCAGTCATTATAGAGAAATGCTTGCGTTTTCCACTTCTATACAGATTAAAAGAAATAATAATGGAAAGAGAAAGGATCTGTCTAAACCCTTTCTTTTTTTTTTTTTTTTTTCCTGGGTTTTTTTTGGGTTTTGTTTTGTTTTTTAATTTTGTTTTTACTCTAATCTCCAGAGTGTCATCTGTATCCCTAAATGAACTTCATTTTTCCTTTCTCTCTTCTGGTTCTGTCCATTCTTGTTTCTATCAAGGTCTTTATCCTTTCAACTCAGGAAGAGTGACTGGGACTTGCTTCACAACTGTTTATTAGTTGGAGAAGTTGCTACTGAGCAAGAGAGAAAGGTACACTCTCTTCCTCCTAGGCTGATCTCTTTACTTTTACAGTGTTACCAGCTTGGAAAGATAGAGATTCAGGATGGCGATTGAGCCTGGGTCCAGTTTGTTTCTGGATCTAGCTAACTCTTGTTTTGTGTTTTCTTCTGGTTTAAGAGTTTTCTCTGTCTTAATTTTTTTTTTGTTGTTGTTAATTTCTTTAAGTTATGGAGCAGCACCTGTGAATCTTAATATTAAGACAGGAGGACGAGCTTATGGATCTTCTGGTAAGAAAATTTACCTAGTAATATTAGTA
>JANHGN010024158.1:18487-38430 GCA_024605025.1 Megaceryle maxima
AAATTTACCTAGTAATATTAGTAAAAATTAAAAAAAAAAAAAAAAGTTTGATTGTTCTGGATGAAGGAACTAAATGTCACATCCAAAACTTATTGATAAATTTAAATCTGACTTTTTATTTCTATTTTAAGTGTGTTCTAGATCTTAAAACTCTATTTGATAGAGACAGAAGGCTCTAACTTTCTAACTTTTTTTCGCAGGTGCAAAAGTGAAAGGGGTGGATCTAGATGCACCAGGGAGTATTAATGGTGTGCCACTTCTGGAAGTAGATTTAGATTCTTTTGAAGATAAACCTTGGAGAAAGCCAGGTAATGCTCTGGTTTATGTTAACTGATATGTAGGTATTCAGTAGGTTATTAAAATAATTCCTGTTCACTGCATGTAGATGTTATCTACCCTATAGCTAGAAGGTACTGTACAACACAACTTGGCAAAAACAGCTGAGTTACTTGTTGCCTTTGTACTGTACCACAAAGTGTATTGGTGTGACATATTTCTTTGTATACGTCCTGCACATGTCAGCAAATAGAGACTGTGAGACATGCCCTTTATGGTTTTTTTTAAATATGTGTATATCCTGAAGTCTCCTTGGAAATCTGCATTTCTGTGGAGATTAATTGCCATTGGTCTGTGCCACGAGACAGAAGATAAAGCAGAATGGCAAATAGTTCTAGCAGGTTGGAGCATGAAGAATGGTGAAACATAGCTGTTTGTGGTTCTTTGTGTTCACGTGTAGACATCCGTAACCTTTGAAGAAGCAGCTGGTACCATGTGGGCTTATTCTATAAGTCTCCTGTGCATATTGTCTAGTTAGCTCCAGTGATTTGGTCAGACTTGTCTAATACTAGCATTGTTTGGCTTTTTCTTTAGTGGCAATGCATCTTGCTGCTGTGTATATTTTTTTTCTACTGTTTGTATATCACTTTGGCCATGCAAATAGTGTCTACAAAATGGAAAAAAAGAAGCCTTTGATAATATGCTGGTGTTTGAACTGTTAGCTATTTGAAATATATTCTGTGCATTTGAGTTATGTTTGGTCTTTCTCTTAAAATAAAAACACTTGCCATCAAATGAAACTAGGTGTCAAAATGACAAGACAAATACAGAACAAGCAGAAGGGAGTGGTTCTTCACTGAACATACAGCAAGCCTGTAGATCTTACATTTAGCCTATTGTAAAGATATGGGGATTATAATATCCTATGATATTCTATAGGCATCTACTCTCAATCCCTTTAGACAGGATACTAGGCAAGATACTCTGACTAAATTTTAATGGTTTTGTAGTCTTAGCTGTGAATACTCTGTGTTTACTGAGGTAAGACTGTTGTACATTTCACTAGTGTGTTTATAGATCAATACCTACTCCATTTTGATGTTATAAATAAAGGTGTATGTATGTTCAGTAAAGGAAAGATCAATTTTGTAGTGTCCTAAACGCCTATGCCTTTCTATTTAAAGGGGCTGATCTCTCTGATTATTTCAACTATGGGTTCAATGAAGATACCTGGAAAGCTTACTGTGAAAAACAAAAGAGAATACGAATGGGTCTTGAAATTTTACCAGTTACCTCAACCACAAATAAAATTACGGTAATTAGTACAACTTTTGTGGTGTTCTTCATGCTTTTTCCCTGTAAAGCTGCTTGTTTGTCATAAGCTTGTTGTGCCCAGTTCAGTGTGTTTCTTAGAGTTTGCACTTCCTCCCCACCCCAAGCCTAGAGTATTCCCGTTGCTTCACTGGCAATCCATGTGGATAGTGTGACAGACTAGTTGTAGCTAGATTGCATCTGTACCATTCAAGTTGTGGCCCATCACATAAGAGTGTATGGTATCTTAATGGGCAATGTGTTATTTAACTTAGGCTGAAGACAATGCTATGGAAGTAAGACCAAGTGCAGAGATTCTCGATGGCAGATACCATCTTTTTAAGGTGAATTTTAGTAAACTTTTGTTGGTTGCTCTCCTTTTTGTTGAGTATTGCTTCCCATGCCACACAGACTGATAGAAGAAACACCTGAACTGGACATTAGCCATTCCAATTCTCATGTTACATGAGTGACTTTATGCATATGTCACAAAATGCTGATTTAAAAGCGTTGCTTTGTTCTTCACCCTTCTGCAAACATGTGAGTTAGTGGCCTGGTGAACTAACAAAATTCCCAGTGAAACTAATTTTTCTTTATGGGATGGTTTATTTTTGGTTCTGGTGCATTTGTTTGTGCAGGTTAAAGAATTTGTGCAGATGTGCTGGGGAAGCTTTTGTAGTTGATGGCATGTTTATTTTTCCTGTGGCCTTGTAGCTCTTACTGTGTTTTGTAACGCTTTTCCTTGGCAACTCTGAGATGTGAAAATCAATCTTCTATATTTTTCTTTTGTCCTTTTGGGATTAGATGGCAATAGATCAAGTTATGTATGAGATTATTCTGTTCGGAAATGCTGATTTTCAGAGAGCAGAAAAATGTATATGATGGGATTTGTCTTAAGGATTGAATGTTTTTCATTTACTCTTTTGATTGATGCTACATTTGAAATTAAAATACAAAGGTTTTTTTTTTTTTAATTTTCAATATGCAGTCATTTTTGTTCTTGAACTGTCATTAAACTGATTTGAAACTGTTTGTTGCTTTCTTCTGTACACTTCTGTGACCATCGCAGATGGGTATTTTTGTTTCCCCTCATGCTACTTGAGGGTATCCAGTTATTTTGACATTATCTTAGCAAGAACAGATCAGAAGCTCCCCAGGGCTTTATTGCCTTCCTCAATTATCATTATAATAGTGTCATGGAATAGTGGAAATGGTGAGCAGTGGGAGTTATGAAATGCAGCTGACTGCACTCAAACTTCTCAGAACTATTGTCCCAATGGAAGAAGGAAAAATACATCAAACCAAAGCTTCCTCATAGAGATTTTTCAGATAAACTTATACAAAACCTGTTAGGTTTTTTCGTGTCTTTTGTTTGTTTTTGTTTGCTCGTGGTTTTTTGTTTTGGTGTGTGTGTGTTTGTTTGTTTTTGTTTGTGTGTGTTTTTGTTTGTTTGTGGGGTTTTTTTTCTTCAATATATATTTCTGGATATAGAAGATTAATTCAATTTTTAATTAATCTTAACAATTTACGTGCTTTTTTTCTGGGTTTGGGAAAGAGGTACGAGTGTTTAGAAGTAAGATTCTGTCAAAGCATGGTAGTTTACTTCCCTACAAAAGGTGTGAGATTACAATCTATGTGATGTTATACCTTGAGTGAACTAGCTTTGTAGAGTGATGCGACTATGTGTCTGTTACAATGGGAGTGTCTTTAGAAACTGAATTAGTACAGGTTTGTCTTTAATGCTAACCAGTGTAAGTTTTTCTTTCATGTATGATGTGCTGCTGAAGTGAAACAATAATTGAAGTACTTGCACCAAAGGTCTTGCATAACATTAATAATATGTCTCTGAAATTTTGCAGTACTTCAGAAACAGCAGTATGTTTTTTGAAGTATTCAATCTGAACTAATGAAAATCTTTTTTAAAAGTTTGCATAACCCAGAGTATGAGGTGACTCCCAGGTATGACTCAGAAATTGTTTACTAGATGTCATGATCAGTAAGTCAGATGGATAATCCAGCATGTTTCTTGTCTTATGGTTTCTTGTTGGGTAGGAGACTTGTTAGATATCTCTGTTAAGATTATGAAGACTTTTTTAGTAAGTTTGCTTCTTTTAAAAATTAAGATTTATTATGTTCATACAGAAACTTCTACAAGAAAATTAGTTTGGCCCATTTGTGTCTAAATCAAATGCTTTGAAAATAATTATTAAAACTGTCTAGTCTTCTGTAATAATTTGTTTTCTGCCATACTGCTTCTTATATATATTAAACACAGTACTTACATATATATATATAGCCTTATAAAATAGAGAATTTTACTAGCTGTGCAAAGGTGACGGTTTTTTTAAAATCTGATTAAAGTTGGACTTTCTTATTGTGTTGGCTGTGTGCTGTGTTGAGTATTGGGGCTACTACACATCTGAGATTAAACTAATGATGAAACATTATTTTGAAGGTACAGCAGGGCAGAACTGGAAATTTGGAGAAAGAGCTGGCAGTGCAGTCGACCAAAGCTGATTTCACATCTCCTCCTGCCTTATTCAAATCAGGAATTCCAACAAACAGGTCAGTTAGTTGTAACTCAAGACTTAAAAACTTTTTATTCTGTTCCATCTTTGTATTTGAAGTTCATGGTTTTTGTAGGGAAAAAAAAAAGTTTCTTTAACAGGTAGCAGTGAGGGGAAGAGTGATCCTAATTAGTTTCAGCCTTCAGTCATCATTACACATAAATGCTGTGTATCTGAGGAAAAAGAAACTAGAAGGAACAGGGGAGAAAAACCAGCAGGACCAAATTACAAGGCAGCTATAAAAATCCAGGTGGTGATGTGTGACACCATGTCTTTTGTGCAGAATTAGATTGTCCAACAAAATGTTTCTAGTTAGTGTCTTCATGGGTATTAGCTGTCAGACCTTAACAGTTAAACAAGATGCAATCAGATAGCTGTGACTTAACAACTGAAAGGATTCCTGGAACACAGTCACTTTCCTGCAAGGTGGCTTTAGCTTCTCCATATTTGAATATTTTTACTGTATTTTGTTTGACATGAAATAAATTATTTCCCTACTACAGTTTCTTCCCCTCCTTCTCCCAGACCCAGACTTTGATAAATGCTGTCTTTTGTATCTAAGCTACTGCTGTTTGATAACAAGCACCTGACTTAGGATGAATCCATGCTTCTGCTTTGCTTCACTTATCAAGTGATCCTGTTCTGGAGTTCTGGTTCTGTGCAATTTAAAAGCCATTATATTATAAATGATGGTAAGAGAGGTAGAGCAGGTTGCACACTTTTGTCATCAGTGATTGAAATGAGCATCTATGACTTCTCTTTAGCGCTGCATCCATAAATGCCTTGACTAAATCAGAGGCATTCCATCCAATTATTCCATCACAAGGTAGGGATTGCAAATCTATACCTAGTACAGGTTTTGTTACAGGACTTCAATTCTTAATGCATCTTGCTGGTGGACAGAGTATCTTTAAAATACTTCAGAAAGTAGTTAATGATCCAGGTATTAAAATGTAGTTAAGCTTAAAGTTGTAGAAAAAACGCTTTGCGTAAACTGTGTGATTGTGTGAACTCTGCATTTGTTGTGAGAAGCTTAGTAGAATAAGGTCATACATCTGCATGGTGCAGGCTTCATAAGTAAAATCTTTACACTTTATTTTTATGTGATTTTTTTTGTTGTTTTATTTTATTTTTCTTCTGCTAACTTCTGCCTGAAGTTAGCAATCCCAAGCTTAAGTGACCATCTTTCATATTTTTAAAGGTTTACAGTTAGCATATTGCTTGTTAATCAGAGCTTTCCTGAGCTACTTTAGACATGTATGTTTTCTCCAGTAACTGAACCTACCCTACCAAAGGTTGGGAAAGCCATGTATGAGAAGTCACTCAGTGAAGTTTCTCTGTTGCATAGATAGAGGAAACAAAAATACATTTCCAGTGCTTAGAATTAGTTGGTTTATATGGATTTGTTGTGAGTACTGTAATTGTAAGTTGTAACAATGGCAAAACTGACTTCTTCCCATATTTATTATCTGCTGCTTTGGCTACATTTTCTTTAATTCTTATGTAAAGAAAACGATCTTTCTACCAAGTAAGGGGTCAGAAGAGATGTTGAAAGAAACTTGTATGCTCAAAAGTCTGAGAGTAGCTCAGAGAATGAGTAAGTCTTAACTATATGGATTATATATACTTCTACTTGAATGACTTATGAATGCAGTTACTATTTTCACTATATAAAAACCTGTATTACTAATTTCTTTATGATCAGGCAGTGTTTTCTGGGACTGGACTTTTTTCTTTCTAAAGTTAATTTTAGGTAGGCAGAATTTTTTTTAGCAATCCAGCTCTTTTATAATTTAAAATAATTGTCTTTGTGCCATGAGGCATTTGCAATAGCTTTGTTGTGAAATTGCTGGAAGCTTTTCTCATGTAGAAGTAAAACTTCTCACAGCTTTTAGCAGCAGTTGATTATTTGGTGAAAGAGAGATAAACCTGATGCAGTTGGGTATAGCAGCACTGGTGTGGGGATTGGTAAGGAGCTGGACATGGGGAGAAGAGGAACTCAAAAGAGCAAAAATGGTAAGAGACATAAGAAAATAAAGACCTAGGCAATTTATCTCACCAGAAGCAGCACCTCTCTTCAGTTACAGACAAGCACTGCCTCCAGAAAAGCCAGTTCAGGCATTCAGAAAGTGCCAGGAGCAATATAGGATGGACAAATAACCTGAATTAAAGTAAGGGGTGGGGGGAGAATCAGGGCATGATTCTAATTAAAGATTTTAATTCCCCCTGTACTAGTCAGGGCTGCAACGTCACTTCATGCATATTACACATAGATGCTGCAGCACATATTTCTCTTTAATGGGAAGTCTAAGGATAGTGGGTTCATTTGTGAACTGAACTATTAGTTGTTTAGAAATGACACCTGAATCTCTTGTCTCAATTCTGTGTTATTTAGCATAAACTGTTGAGGAACACTGGAGGAGTTAGAACATAATGGAAATGATTTAGTAAATGCACATCATATACAAATAACATGGTATAAAAGAGAATGTTTGTTCTCTACAGGTAGTAAGTTAAAAGATTCATTGTGTGCATAGTCACAAGTTAAAACCTGAAGGAATCTCTTTTGATGATAGTGCTTTCTAGAACACAGAGAAGATTTGATGTATTTCAAACCTGTCCTAACCATCCCAGTCGTAGGGATATCTTACTGGTTTTTAGACCAGTGTTTTTCCTTATGTCATTTTTCAAGGACTGTGAGATAGTATTTCTTTAGTAGCAGAGAAATAAATAGAAGTTTAACTTACAAGCTGTATGGAAAGACTGGTATTTTCTCACTCCAGTAATATCTAGAATAGCTCTCACAAAACTTTGTTCTGTCAGTAATTCGTAGGTTTTACTCTTTTGACAAAGAGTACCTTACTTTTAAATGAATTTTGCTTTCAGATAAATTAGCCTGTCAATGTGATGGGCTCTTTATCAGCTTTCTCTGTGCTTGGGCCTTTCTGTAATTTTTATAGATTTGTTACATGTCACTACTACAAAAACATACAGCTTTGTCTTATTTCATCTACTAGCCTTGCAAGACTAAATGATGAAAACTCAGATATTATTTTGCAAAAATGTCTTTTTTTTATATCAATGATTTCTATTAAATATGTTTGCCTTTTAATTCTATCAGTCATTGGTAAGTGAGCTCATCAAAGTTGAGGCTGTTCTCAAGAGGAGGGAAAATAAAGCATAGAGCACGTAAGAAAGACAAGAAGGAACAAAAGAACTTATGAAATACAGTTTTTAAAGCATACTGTAATTCTTAGACTAGACTGTAAGTCTAGTGAATAAATGTGGCATCCAGTAGTTAAGACAGTTTCTGAATTCTGAAAAGGTTCTGTGTGTGTGACCAAAAAGCAGCTCATTAATTATATTACCTTTTACTGGGGATAAATGATTTCTGAAGCTATAAACTTTGGAAAGAAATTGATTTGACTTTTTTTAATTATTCTTTTTTCTCCTGCTTTCTCTTTGGTCATTAGAACCTAAATAAACTCAGCTTGCCAAATAAGATTGAGATATCTTTCTGAATTAAATCTCCATGGAGGATGGTGTTCATAGTGCAAATAGCTCATAAATAACCACTCTCTAATTAGAGTGAAATCACTCTCTGAGTTGCTGGAATGTTCCTTTCAAGCTACACTTTGTATGAACTCTGCTGTGGGTTCATGTGCATCCCACACATGTGGATTGCCTTTTTATGTTTGGGTGTATCCATTGGGAATGCATCTGTATCCCAGGTGCCCTGATCATGTAAGGGACAAACCAAGTCTTTCCTTTTCTTTTCATACAGCACTGGAACAGAAACTTAAGAATGCTTACTTAGCATTTTACCACTAAGCTAGGTGATGGCTGGGGAGTCTGAATTTTCCCATGTGCCAACTTGCTATGACTTAGTCAAGATCCAAGGATTCAGATTTGCCCTTTATACAAACCTGCTGAACTGTTAAATTCTGGACACTTCAGACACCTCTCTTGCCTTTGTGAAGATTTCATTTTTGACACTGGTGTCATCTGCTGCACTTGCAACTGAACATACACTCTCTTAGTTGATTTCAAGCTCTTGTAGTGGGATACTTAATGAAATCATTATTGCAGTCTTGGAAATAGAGAGTGTAAAGTTCAAAGAATGATGACAAATTCCTGAACTGATCTGTCATTGCCAAAATTAAATAACTTGGAAGCTTTTAGGAAGAACAATAGACATAGACTATAAAACTTTATTTGAAAAATAACTATAAGGCACCAGTTTAGTCAGAATGAACGGGCATAGGTGTACTCTTCAGAGTCTAGAAAAATTAAGTGAAAGCCTTGTTCATTTCAGTACAGTTAATGTCCAACTCATGGTGTAGATTTGCTTCCTTCGGTAGTGCAGTGTTGTATTTGGGTGGCTTCCCAAGCCCAAATTGGTATTATCGTAGGATGTACTACTTTTAATGACACATACTCTTGCATTGGTGTCCATTGCCTGTGTTTTCAGTGCTGATTCCAAGAGCTGCTGGCAGTGTACAAACAGTCCAAGAGAGGTTCCCGAGTCTTAATTTGAAGTTCATCACTTGCAAGTGGAAACCCTGTAAAACAGTGGAGCAACCCAGGCAGGGGGTCACCTGAGGGTGGGGTTTCTTGCTGTAGAAGAGAGTCATTCATCTTCTATCACAAGGACTAAAGTAATGTAAAATAAGTTTTCTAGGGTATGGTTTTAGGTAGTTAAGAGAAGATACCAGTAATAGAGGAGAACCAGTGTCTTAGAACTCTGAAACCAAATGAGCTGTCAGAGTGAAGACTGAGACAAAAGTTTTGTTCCTTTACAAAAATTCACTTGTCCTTTTTTTTTTTTTCTTTACCCAACTGGGTTTTTTCTTTTAGTGAAATAGTTGGTTTAGTGATTGTTTTATAATGCTTATGTTTTCAGTTCAGTTTCTGAAAGCAAAATAATAATCCACAGTGCAGCAGTGCTGGAATATCATGCAAGGCCACTGGTGAGGATTAGGAAAGCAGGTGTTGATTATTTTGGGATTTAGACTGAAATGATCTGATTTCTAGGATGGGATGTTAGAGAATGAGAGAATTTCTTAAACTTGTTATTATCTTTAGAGAGGCCACTGTATAATATATACCATTTTAGCATGCAGATGTGTTCTTAGGCTCTTGTAACATTGGACAGTTTTTTGTCGTGTTGTGCTTAATGAGCGTACTTTAAAATTCAGGAGGAAGCTCTAAAGGCAGATATTGAAAAGCTCAGAAGGCAAGCATTTGGATCATCCTCAGTATGCAGCCTGCCAAAGGAACTTTAGATTATTTCTGGGAGATCTAATTGATCCTTCATGTTTTAGTGTCTGCTGTGTCTTTCTCAGCTGCACTGGAATCTAGGTATTTGAGCAATTGGGGTCATTGCTATCAGTCCGGCAGAACTTGGAGCCTGTAATCCCACCTTCTAGCTGTTCTCCCTGCTATATGTATTAATGTGGTTAGTGGTCCACTAGATACAATGTACTTTGTTATGTATGTATTGTGATATGGTCAGTTTTCTCTATTATGGTTTCCCTTCTAGGTGTGACACAAATGTACCTTTGTTTCTCTCATCCATTAGCAATGTAATTCCATTAGCAATGTAATTTTGTACCTCATTTTCTAATGGAGTTGATTTAAGTGAATCCTGCTTTTTAACCTCTTTTATAAATTAACCATGGGCTGCAGAGCAGGTGGGTTTTGTCCAATCTGCCTAAGAATAATAGACTTATAAATTGTCTATAAAGTTAGGTTTCTGGGTTTCATTTGGTTTGGGAATGCAAACAGGAAAGTTCACTATACTTTAGATTCTTCCTCTCTTCAAAATAGTGGTTCCCCATTGTCACTGATACCAAGTTTTAGTTTTAGTAGATGATATTCAGATCCTTGTCATACTATTATCTGGTCTGGCACCTGGAGTCCTTCTTTACTGTCAGTGTATGCTCACATGGTTTATTTATTGAAGATTTTGACAGGTGAATTACACTTTAAATTTTAGTGTTTGTATCCAGTTGAATGCCCTTGTGTCTTTACTCTCAGTGTAGCATTTTAATCCACTTTGGAAAGTTAAAAAGTTGCAGTTGACAGCTCTGTGGTCACAGCATCAGATGGTGGGCTTAAAGATACCTCTCTTAACAGACTATATGAATATATACATGGGAGTTAAGTGTTTTATATCAGGAACAACTTAAATTTAACAGGTGTAAGCTGAATAGATTGACTGGTTTGGAAACTGAAGTGACATACATTTACAGTCAAAATTCACACATTAACTCCAGTGGGGACTGTGATAACTTGTTCATAGTGAACTGAAATCACTGAAAATTAGTGAAAATTGAAATCCTATATTGCATTTTTCTAAGTAAGATAAACTTCATTAAATTAATCATTAATAATTAACAATCATGCACATTGAGAAAGAGATCTTGCAATTATTGTTGCTGCTTCCCAAAATGTTAGTTCAATTTCCAGTGTTAGCCAAAATAAGAAAATGTAGTGGTAGTCATGATTAGCAGTGGGGGGCAAACTGGGAAAAGTCACTGTGAATAGTACATAAAGCTGTGATGCACTGAGAGCTGATAGTATCTGTGGTTCTGCTTATGTCAGATAAGGAAAGATATAATAGAGGTAGGAAGGGTCCACAAGAAGATGAAATAAATAGTGACAGTTATAGAGGCACTTCTATATGATGAGACTTGTAGACTAGTTCAGCTTGGGAAAGAGACAACTGAAAGGAGAAACAGCAGAGGTACCACGAATAACTACACTGTCAAAGAATAGGGAGTTTTGTTTTGTTTTAAACACAAGGACTTTAGGGCACCAAAAACAATTGTCAGGCAAAAAAACCCCAAAATCTTATTCCTGGAGATCAAAATTAAAGGGTATTCAAAATAGTATGTGCAAATGCAAGTTAATCAGGGGCTATTAAACACAGTTGCATGGGAAGAATTGTTTATTGACAGTCCTTAAATTTTTGATTGGGAGGGAAAGAATGTTTATATACATGTCACTTTTCTTGTTATCTTTCTCAAAAAATCCATCAGTAGTTACTTCTAAAGTAGATGTTCTTCATTTTCATTGTTGTTGTCTGATTGGGTTGTAAGGGAGAGTTAGGTGTGTCTGATGCTGCTCTGTTGCTGGTTCTTTAAGGAAGGTGAACATAGTGCTTAGCTATGCAAATATTTTAGGGGTGCTTAAGAGACATTTGTCATTTAGAAACTGAGGAACAGAAGTATGAATGGCTGGTCTAAGATTCCTTTGAGTTTCATGCAACATTTAATTGAAGAGTCGGTGTCTACTAGTTTCATGTATTGTCTGTTTGATATTAAGACTCTGTATTCCAAGATAAGAGGGATGGCAGCTGTATTGTTCAGTATGTGCTGTGATATCGATCGTATGCGTGGTAGTGTTCGCTTATGTTTATTTCTGCCTGCTAACTTAGATGCATTTGATGTTCCATGGAATCCTCTAGTATGGTTTCTTCCACTTGAGAAATTACTTGTAATGATTAGTTTATAACTATTTTACTTCAGATTGTTGCAGTAGTTCTGTTTAATATATCTTTTTCTTACTGAGTTTGTTGTTGTTTCTTTTATCAGTAGAAGAAATGTAGATTTATTAGCATGCAGGGGGTGGAAAGAGAATGTGGAGAGTCAGCCTTTGTCCTACTGGAGTCTTTATGGCTGCATTGTTTAGTTCTACACACTTGCAGGGTTCAGTAAATTTATCATATTTAGTGTTCTTCAGAAGTGGTCTTTTATGTTTTATACAGGAGAAGGAACTTCTAACATAAGGAATAAGAGAACTCCATAAGTCTTTCTTCTGTCTCTCTATTTTTTTATTCCCTTTCCTTTTCTAACTCTGCTTACTGATTCTGGTTTGTCCTGTGTTGCAGGCGATTATCTGGCACAATAGATGTGATTGGACAGACCATCACTATCAGCAGGGTGGAAGGACGACGGCGTGCTAATGAAAACAGCAACATACAGGTTTTATACTGCAGATTTGCACACTATTTTCGACTAAAAGACATTTTTTGCTTTCCCCATAGCTTCTGATTAAAACACTTCAGTGTGTATGAATAAGTAGAGCAGCAGTAGCTCTAAGTTCAGGGAGAAAGTTGTTGCAGTTAATTTGATGTATTTCAAAAGATAAACGTTTTGGTATACTTCTTACTGAAAGGAAATGAGCAATATATGCAGACTTAAAGTCCAGGAGACTGCTTTGGCTCTGATAGGTCTGGATGGGATAGCATTTTATTTACTAAGTGGCTAAGATAAATATTTAAACTTACTGTCCATTTCTCCCATCTTCCTGCCAGACACTGATACTGAAAAGGAAAACCTCTTCATATGCATTTTGAGAAATGCAGTCTTTTAAAATTAAGTTATGAAGGAATAAAGAGTTGATAGTACCTTCTTTAATTCTATTGTATTATTTTATAATAAATTGTGAGATTAGTCTTTATAATTTTAGTCTTTGTGGGCTGGGATTATTTTAAGAAAACTTCTAAACACTTTAAGATTGAATACGCTTTTTCTCTTTTGGCTTACCTGTGGAGAAGAATCAAGGCTGTCAGGTGCCCTTGCTCCATTTCCATGCCAGCTTAGGTTGAGGTTAAGCAATGAAAATAATAATGGATTTTAGTGCTCCTATTGAAAACACTGCTATGTGTTTTTACAGCTGATCTCACAGTGTTTAAGTAATTTAAAATCTTGGGTTTTTTTCATGCTTTTCATATTGATTTTTAAAGTATTTTCCTTTATATATAAATTTAAGATGATGTTTTGGGCCATATTCAGATGGCTTATATTCCCTCTCAAATCTTATGTTTGTTGTTCTGTATTGGCTGTTCTTAGACCCCTGGAGTTACTTGGCAAGTATGGGACACTGAACAAAGGGATGCAGATTGAATTAAACCATCTGAATATGGCTCTTTAGGTGCATAAGTAATACTTTCCTGTTATAGTAACTGGAAAGAAAGGAAACCTATCTTTTACCCTTTTGACATAGCAATTGTAACTATAGTTTGATATTTTACAGGTTCTTTCAGAACGATCTAATCCTGAAGTAGACAATTTTACCAAGCCACCTCCATTTTTCCCTCCAGGAGCTCCACCTACCCACCTTCCACCACCTCCTTTCCTCCCACCCCCTCCAACTGTCAGTACTGCTCCACCTCTAATTCCCCCACCAGGTAAATATCCTGTACTATGTAGGACGTGAAAAATGAGAGACACATTATCATCAAGCATTTGATGATAATGAATTTAAGACTGCATTCTATGTGCAGAATTTTGTGTTACTACTCTTTTCTTAAGTATATGTGCCAGGCAGAAAAAAAACTTGTGTCTTCACTTTCTCAGTAAGTGTAATCCCAAGTAGTAAATAATTACCTAAACAATTAGTATTGAATCTTGTGCCCTTGAAAATGTTTGAAGTGAGAAGCTTTTCTCTGTAATTCAATTGTTGTTAATGCTATTGAGAGGTATACATTAACAAATGGCTCTATAAACTTTTGAACTAAAAGTATGGCATGCCGTGGATTTGTGTCAAAAGTTGGAGTTGCTGATTTCTGAGGTCAAAGCAGCAGCAGAAGCTTTAATTCCTCTTTCCCTTCACAGTATGTATGAAATTCCAAAATTCTGGTAGGAACTGCATTTGTGCCATATCCTTTCTTTCAGTCAGAGCTCTTATTAGCACCTTATGTTTTTATCCAACATCCTGTGTCTGTGAATCTTAGAGGAATAAAAGCTCTTTGAGAACTCTTCTTATTGTTAAATCTGGTTTGAAATTTACTGATACTTACTGAATAGTAACTGGAATTTGATATTTATGAAAATTTACAGGGAGGAATGTCATGGGTATTTTCACAAATAGTGCAGTTGCCTTAGTGATGTCATTTTAAGGAATTAAGTTCAAAAGGACTTAGCAAGTAACAAAGAAGAATGATCGTTAAGAAATGAAAATAGATGGAGAAACTTTGGGAAGTATTTGAGTAAGAAAGTGAAGTCTTTATTATGGAAGAGACTGATTTAAGGTGGAGCCACTTTCCTTATTTTCTCCTTTTGTTCCTTGCATTCTTTTGCTTGACTCGTTTTGAAATCATGTTGAGGAGGGTTTGGGTTTTTTTTGCTATTCTGTTCATATAGAGAATCCTTTAAAAGTTTCTCTGTTAGCTTAGCTCTTACATGTAAGTAAGGAAGTATCATTATTTCTGTGCAGCAACTTTGTATGGGGCTTTATAGGGTTTAAATTTGCATAGAAAAGGTTGCTTTCTCCAGTTGCTGCTGATGATCTTAAAACTATGAACTCCTGCTGCCTGGCAAGCTCTGGCTTTCATCAGTGATTGTCATACACAAAAAGATGCAACTTAAAAAAACAAAGAGAAGCGAATTAAAGATGAAACAGTTCTGTGCCCTTTTCCAAGTTTTTGTGCATAAATATAAAAAATAGGATGCCTGAAGAAATAACTTGATACTGATCTGGTAATTTTGTGATGTTTCCTTACTGCATGTGGGACAGAAAGGAATGGAACATGACACTAATGTTAACTGTGATTTTAAGCTGCATTAAAACCTGTCTGATAATATAGGTAATACATTGCAAGTTTTTAGAAAGTGATTCTTTTAATTATAATTGTGATGTACAAAAGGTGACCTAAGTTGTATATTATTAAAAGCAAGAGAGGAGTCCCCCCAGACACCCCAAACTCACTTTGTACAGGGATGTCATATAGGTGTACTGGACTGTTCTTATGAAACCCCTCACCTGTTGAGCTTTTAAAGGTGAAGGAAATCCACATGTGTTACAGACAGCATGCAGGTTTGGCTTTAGTTTTGTGGTTTACAGACAGGTTTATGACACACACTTGTTCAGAAGGTCTCCTTCAACATCCTTCCGTGCTTCGAGTAGATTTGAAAATAACGATTAAGAGCTGTGGATTCAGTTTCTTCAGGCCTGTGTTTTAATTGTGCTGTTGCCAGCTCTTTATCTTCAAAGCTGTTCCTAAAATAGAATCTGCCATCCCTTCTAGGTTCAGTGGAGGAGGAAAAAACCTACTCTTACCCAATATTAAACCTGGACTACTTGCCAGAAAGTTTTAAGTATTCCAAATATAAAACATCCTCCAAAAGCCCCTTTGAAAAAGGACCTTGCTTTGAAGTTAGATCTCTTGTTCTGAATTCATTCACTCTTGCAATTCAACTCTTTTTTGAGGAGCGAGTTTTGGAACAATTCACAGGGCCAAATGCAGAAAATTCTCAAATATTCCTAGGAGAACACTGTCTGTGGGAAAAGATGTGTTGTTTTTTATTTGCTTGGTTTATTGGTGGTAGGTTGGAATAATTTAAAGAATAATGTGGATGCTTCTGTTGTAACAGGCTTTAAAAGGTGTTTTATGCCTTTTGGTTTAAGAGTGTAGTTAAAATGTGTCATGTATTTGTGCTGGTAAAAACAAAGCAAAACAAAACACAAACGCACAAAAAAAAAAAAAAAAAAAAAAATTTGCTCTGAAGTATTGAACTTCTGTTGCATAACTTTGGTCAGTTTGACTCCCTGCACTTACACCAGGGCTTAGCAAGTAACTGTACATCTGCTCAAGTTTGTACTTCTTTATCTTGTGATAAATGAAAGAGAATTTGACTTGGTTTAGCTTGTGGAAAAAGAAGTTTTACACCTAGTTGAGTTACATTACATTGCCTTGGGCTGTTACACAGTTCAGCTAATTTGCAGTATGTTGTTAAGCTGTGGCAGCATTAGCAAGTTTGATTCCTCACTCCACAAGCAGAGCACATGTGGCATTGCTTTCCTTCAGTAAAACCTATGTGGTTTTCTTTAAATATTTACCAGTCTTGAGTTAGTAGGGTGGTATACAATGTCCCAAAAGCAATTTTGAGCACATTAAGTAAAATGCTGCACAAATGCCATTTGGATTGCTTTTGACACATGAGTCTGTGTTTCGGCTGGGTGTACCTTGGTGGCAGTACAGCATGTAATAAGGGCATGACATGATCTATGCAGTCACCTTCTGCACTGGTTCTCAAGTTTAGTCCATACATTGCAAGAAGTGACTCAGTATTTCAGAGTCTTTCTTTCTCAGAAGTAATTGGCTGATGATGCTTTAAGTATTTTTTTAATACACTGTGTTAGTAGAAGGCAAAGGAGTAAAGAGTTAAGAGATTCTTAATTTTCTGTTAAATGAAGTTTATGATTATTTCTTGTTTTGTGCCACATTTGTGTGTTAATGAAGAAGGTGAAGAAAAAAAGTTTGTTTAGATCTTTTTAGTGATACTTGCTAACTTGGAATGTAGAAGAATTTTTCTTCCATTGTGATAGAATCAAGTAAATTAGCTTCTGATTAAAAATTATTTAATCATTAATCATGACTTTTTAAAATGTTCTTAAAGTTAATTTTGAGTAAGAAATGTCTATATGTTTTGGGACTTTTTTTAGTATTATACACTGCATTAACCAACTCATTAAAATTGTTTGGATGTTTGGTGTCTGGACTATTAGTTGTATTCAATATGTCTTAATTTTGTTTGAATGGTTCTCAAGTGAAATTTTTCATTTGGCTTTTAATCTTGTGATGAGATGTTTATTTGTATTTCTGCACAAGATAAAATTCTGAGGAATACATTTATTGTTTAATCAGAATGTCTTCCTTTTTATAAAGAACATTAGCTGATGGCTTTCCAGGCAGTTCTGTACATAGTTCTGAGAGCCATGTGCAGTGCTAACAATATACTGGTTTTAGTGCAGCAACTGAAATTTTTTTAAGTATAGATTAGAGCTAAAAAATTAATCAATCTGAGAGAACTCTCATTTTTCTAGATTAAATTTCTTAACGTTGTTAAGAGGTATTTTTTATATATATATATAACTATTCTGTGTTCTAGGCTTATGAAGAATCTATTAAGGCAGACATTTAATCAGAAAAGTTACATAGAAAATACTCAGCTATGCAGCAGTTTGAGTTCCCAGTCTTCCTTTTCTTTCAGAAGTTTTCATTAGGAGTGTTTGGTCTTTTTAAATCTTACACTGCTAAACTTTTTATGATGTTATTTCCAGTGTTCTTAACAATGGTAGTGCCTATTGGAAAGCTTGCGTGCTGCTGAAGAGAAAATATCTCATGCAGTTTAGAAATTTGGCTTTTAGGGTTCACTGTCCCCTGATTTACATTTTGTCTCAGAGATTAGATTTTAAATCTTAGAGATTAGACAGCAACCTTAATTTTGTTTCACAGTTTGTTTAATCCTGTAGGATTAATGCTGATAAGTATTCATGTCAGTGAAATCAACAGCAATTAGTGAACATTCCTATTGATTAGCCATCCTCAGCTTGCATATTGCTTCATTCTGTCCTACTGCCAAGGCAATTTTGGAGCAGTTGGCATTTCTAGACATTATAATATATAGATGCAGTTAAATGTTGCTGCCATACAAGAGTCTTTTAGTTCTAATGTTGAACTAATGCTATCTATATGTATCAAATTAATCATGCAGTGGCTAGTACATCTAGAATATTCTCTGAATGATGAATTCTGGAACTTGAATGAGAAGCATTTTAATTTAAGTAGGTCTGGCTCCTGTTCTGTCTGGATATTTATGCAGTTACGGCAAAACTGATGAAAGCACTTGGCAGAGTTTTCTGTTCTCTCCCTCCCAAAGTCTAGCAGTGAGTTGTCAGATTCAAAGTACTTATTTTTCAGTTGAAACAGAGTTGCTCATAACTGCAAGAGCCTTATGGCTGATAGTCTATTTTCTGGCAATATTGGTTTAGCCTGGTTTATTATTTTCATCTAAAGGCATTTTGTGTGTTCAACTGAGGTAAAGATAGCTCTTTGCAAATTATGAGAAGATAATGACCTTTAAAGTGTATTAATTCTTTTTACTTTGTAATTGTTCATTTCATAATCAAATAAGATAGGTTTATATGTCAAAGCAGTACATTTTATTAGGTCAGCTAATTTAATTGGGAACAATTTCTCCACCAGATTCATAACAGCTAACATATGTCTGAAAACCAGAAAAGTTACAAGAGTTTTTGAATGTGTTCCTATTAAAGGATGCTTCTCTCTCAGATATTTGCAAGGAAATAAAAGCACTCACTTTTTTTTTTCCTCCCAGGAACTCATTCAGCAACTGAATGATAAATTACAGTGTGGCATAGCATTAACTGAAAAATCTGTAATGCTTACTGTTGTTAGAATATTTTGGCCATGTGGACCTACTAGAGGCCAATTGCATTTCCTTTCATCCAGTCAGGGAATACAAAATAATGCAGCTATATTCTGTGGGATGTTGCTTTCCTTATGGATACTAAACATTTTAGGGTTATGGATTTAATTCCAATCTTGAGACCCAGAGTCATTCTTCATTATTTTTGTATCTAACTAAGATCCTGAAGAACAGGATTTCAGATAAAAAGCCAAGGCTTGCATAAAATCTTATCAATTGGTATTAATGTGAGTTCTTGATCCAAAGACATAGCAAGTAAGTTATCATTCTTATTGGTCATGTATCTGGTGATAGCTCAATCTGATTTTAGATCTACAGATAAGAAATACAAACTATTACTACTACTGATTTATTATTTGTTGTCTTTTTAGGTATACCAATAACAGTGCCACCACCAGGTAAACTTTCTTAGAATTTTTTTTCCGCAGTTAGTTAAGAAGTGAACACATAACTGATGTGTAACTTGGAAACTTCCTTTTAGTTATAGAAATAAGAGTTAATAAACACAAAACTATATGCTTAGATGTAGGCTCAGTTATTTTGATACCAGGCAGAAAAGAAAATGTATAAAAATGCTGTTGACTAGTGGAACTAGTATCCATTTTCTCAGATAGGTGCTTCCTTCTTTTCCTTCTGTTATTTTTTGTCTGCTATGCAGAAAATCATTGTGATTCTTGTTTATTAAATATTGTTAAATACTCAGGAATTTTCCTATGCTTATAAATTACTGTATTTTTAAGAATTATAAGATACTTGACTCGAGGCAGTAACAATATATGTTTAATAACCTGGTCTTTTTAATCTTGAAAGTAGTTCTTAATATTAAAAAATAAAACCTATTTACACAGAGAGAAACAATTTTTGCATTGTAGTCTCTGGAATTTGTTTACCATTGTACACTTAGCCTAATTCTTTTATGTGTATGTTTTGGATTTTCTTTTTTCCCCTCTCACTTATTTTGTTATTGCAGGCTTTCCACCACCACCAGGCGGTCCTCCACCTTCCCTCATACCCACCATAGAAAGGTTTGAAATCTTATCTGTTTGAAATCTTATAAAGCAATGTATCAGTATTCTGTAGCTGAAATAAAGTTGTAAGGACTCCTACACTACCCAGTGTTTTATGGATTTGATCTGGGAGTGGGAAGACAGTTTCAGATTTTTACAGAAATGTTACTAGTCTCACCTGCCTGACACAATATTCTTTTGAGTGGGTTACTTGACCAATTATTAGTTTCATAGAGTTATGACACTGGATTGATGCCAAGCCTTAAGAACGAAGTCAAGATAATGATTGTTAAAGTATTCTTTAGTAGCCTGAAGGCTTATTTAAATGAACTCTATTGAATATGTCAGCTATCGTATCCTTTTCTATAAATGCAAATAACCAGTTTGGCCCTCATAAACTATAAGAAGTGCCCCAGTTCCACAGAATCCAAATTTTTATTTCTACTGTTCTCTAAGTGTTCAGCTTTAAGAGGCCTAATAGTATTTTTTTGATACCTTTTTTTAATATACATGTAAGTGTATATGCATACTTATATTTTAAT
>JANHGN010024158.1:40461-64489 GCA_024605025.1 Megaceryle maxima
TTCAGTTATGTTGTTGAAAAGGTAGTCTTTTTTTTTTTTTTTTTTTTTTTTTCCCGGTTATAATATTATATAAAAATAAAAATCTGAAGCTGAAAACATCACTTTCAAGTTTTATAGTTAGTGGACCAAAATAGAAGTTTCATTATGTGCAATCAAATGGACACTCACAGAACCTACAGTGAGTTTTGAACTGTTACCTAACACAGCTCTTCTTGTGCCAGGAGAGTGATAGCAATACTAGGATGGCAGCTTCTTCCTGACCTAGCCCAAATTGGGAAGATAAAATAAACATAGAATCACAAAATGGTTTGGGTTGGAAGGGATTGTCAAAGGTCATCTAGTGCAACTCACCTCTGCCTTGGGCAGGGACCCCTTTAACTAGGTCAGGTTGCTCAAAGTCCCATCCAGCATGACCATAAATACTTCCAATGATGGGGCATCCACAGCTTTTCTGGGCTACCTGTTCCAGTAGTCTTCCATCACCCTCATCATAAAGAATTTATTCTTTCTATCTAGTCTAAATTTACCTTCTTTTAGTTTAAAACCATTACCCATTGTCATGCAAAAAAGTTTGTCCCCATCTTTCTTTTAGGCCCACTTTAAGTACTTGAAAGGCCACAGTAAGGTTTCCCTAGAGCCTGTTGTTCAGCAGGCTGAAAAACCCAGAAGAGATCTCCAGCCCACTGATGACTTTTTTGTGGCCCTCCTCTGGACCTGCTCTAACATGACTTTCTTGTACTGGGGGCCCAAGAACTGGATGCAGTACTCCAGGTGGGGTCTCATGAGAGCGTACAGAGAGAAGATCATCTCCCTCAACCTGTTGGCTTCTTTTTATCAAAACTTACGTTGCGGGCTCATATTTAATTTTGCATCCATCAGTATCCCCAAGGCCTTCTCTGCAGGGCTGCACTCAATAAATATATCACGTTTATCAGCCTGTATTGATAGGGAGGATTGCCCAGACCCAGCTGTGTGTTGTCAGTCACTGCCCCTGCCTTCAGTGCATCTGCCATCCAGCCCCTAGTGCCTTTTCTTCCAAGTCACTTTTTTTCTGTCTCCTTATGTTTTTTTTTTCCTTTGGACCCTAACTACTGGGGGAGGAAGCTGTAGGCAAAGTTCTGTCCAATTCTGGAGATACATAATGTTCAGCACAGATCAAGTGTTCAGTTAATATATCTATCTTCCAAATGTTCATGAGTCTTTAGAGACGATACATAAAATGAAATATTTAAATGGCTTGTAGTTTCTTGAAGTTGGAGGAGAGGTGCTACTTTGTTGACATTGAAAGGATTCTCATCAGTTATTCGTGTAAGTTTGTTATGTTTTCAAGAATTCTTGATGTGGGAAAACAGCTACTTTATGCCAACTACTTTTTTAGCAGTAATTGAACCGTGTTTACTGAAGTTTTAGCAAAAAGATAAAGCTGAGATTAAAAAAAAATAAAGCTGAGACAGACATCTAAGATACTCAAGTGACTATTTTGCTGAAGCTTCAACAATTAATGCCACACAGAGTGTGGCATACAATGATTAATGTGTACATTGCATCTAATGTGTAGTCTTCATTTTATCACGTTTTTCACTTCGGAATCTCTTTTGTTAGAATTTACTGTTCTTTCAAGTATTCTCAGGGACACAAGAATATTTCCAGGATTTGTGTTGACCTTCAGAGGTGATGGCATGATTATGTTGTTGCAATACTAATATTCAAAAGGTGACTGTCATTGTGATCATGCCAACACTGAAATTGAACTTCTTCATAAAAAATTATTTTTGCCTTTGGTGCAGTTATGGAGACCAAGGAGCACAGCCTGCTCCCATCTTCCCAGTGCTTCTGGCACCCCTGTTGTGACAAAAGCTTTTGCATTTGCTGCACAAAGCAAATTGTCGGTCTCTTAAGCTGTGACTGTCATATGGATTTTTGGGTCTGTAGAGGCTCAGTGACATTTTATTGCTGCTGTCCATCTCTCAGTGAAAGATGTTCTCCTGGCCAGCATCTCACTGTAGCAGTTCCTGTCTCACAACATGATTGCTGGCCACTATTTTACCACTGGCCTCCATGCATCAGAACTTAGGTAAATTGAGGGCTCAGCAGCACAGTAGAGTACAGATGGTAATTTTAATTAAGAATTGATAAGTATGTTTATTTAATAATTGCTTTGAATTATAGCACTGTATCTCCAACCCACTGATTTCTTTGCCAGTGTGTGTGTCTCACAGTTTTGTCAAAATTGTGGGAGGAAGATGAACACATGGAATGTATTGCAAAAAATGCCAATCTTGATTAAGACTTTTGCCTTTATTTTGCCTGTTCCCGTTGTTAAACTCATGACTTTGGTGTCTTGTCCTTGGCGTACAGACACGTTTACTACTGCAAGCCCATTAGGAAGGTTGCACAGTTAATATGCTTAACATGTAGCTTCAAGAATACCTGTTTGGTCTTTGTGCTCTTCCACTCAGTTGATACAGTTTCTTCAGTTTGCTTTGGAATCCTTTGCCATCAGATCTTTGAATTCTATTGAGCAGTCAGTATATGGCACTGCATTTGGTCTGCCACTGAAGCAACTTTTACTGTATGCTTGTTCCTCAAGCATTTATTCATCCTGTGTTCTAAATATTCTTTGTATCTTAGAAACTTGTAAGAAATTCAGCATTACAGAAGCAGTTTGCGAGTCAGTGTTTTTGAGACACACAAGAAGATTTATTAGCAGTTTGCCTTGCACTGTGACACCATGCAGCTTTAAATTTTTTAACCATCTCCAAAACAGGACTTAAGTCTTCAGAATTATTGATTATTCAAAGCTCCCTCTTTTCCCATTTTAAAAATAAAATGAGAGCTCAACCCTGTGAGCATCTTTCTTTTTGTAGAAATTATTAGAATATTCCATGTAGAAATACTTAAAGTGGCAAATTAATTCATTCCAAGTAGTAAATGCAGAACAGCAATCATATTAGAAAGTCAGCTTCTTGTCCGTTGTGAAAAATTACTGATGAAAAGCTAGATGTATCAAATAACTGGTTTATTTCAGGTTACTGGGGGGGAAATTACATACGCCAATCTGATGAGAATTGCTGCAGATATGAAGGATTAACCTAAATTTGCTGTAAAAGTTTATACTACCATTAATAATTGCTTTGTAATTTAAACTTAAGTTTACACTTTGAATCAGAATATTCTGGCAGCCAATGTCTCATAGACCATACGTACATTGTTGACATAGCGGAAAGTCAAGGAAAGTAGCAGTCTTTAAAGTCCAGCTGTTTTTTTGCTATTTCTGGCTGCTTTCCTTAGAAGAATTTCAGGTTTTGGCAGTATAATGAACAACATACTATTGTATTAGGATATTTTTTTCTGTTAACTCCTCATTTTGTCAGTAGCCTTAAAGTGAAACAGTGTCGAGCATTTTGTAAGAGGCATAACCTCGTACAAATGCTATTTTAAAGAATTATAATGCTTTTCATTGCAAATGTAATTTAACAATAAGGTGTTTTTTCCTGCTTCACTGCCTGCTCAAAAGGTCTTTTGTATTCCTCCTTTGGCCACTTGGCAAACTGCTGTCGTAAGGCTTCTGCCAAAGCTTTCTGGGGCAGGCATACCCCAGATATTGCAGGCAAGGCAGTCAGAGCATAGCTGTCAGGAGAAGACACCAATGTTAGAACTTGACACTGTTAAATACAGCATCAGTAATACACTTTACATTGTTCAGTGGGTATTTATGTTAATTATACTGTTAATGTCTCTTTGTGACAACATGGAGTCAAGTGAATGTTGTTCTCATATTATAGATAATGAAGTGGAGCTCAAAACAAATGAGTTATTGAAGGCTATGTTATCATTGGCTAGCAAAGCAGATAAGCAGAAAGTGGGAAGTCCTCTGTACTGTAAGTCCACTAGAGAGTGCTGTTTCCAGTTGAATACTACAGCCTTTATTTTTTGTTAACAGGATGCATTCATGGGCCTCCTGGAGAGGGAGGGCAGGACAGAACAATTGGGGCATTAAGAGTAGTAGTTATTTATTACATCGGAGTTGGCAGAAAGCAATAGAGAAGCATGTCCCTTCTCTCTTCCCATTGCTGGTTATTTAAGAAGATTGTGACACGGTGGTGTGACTTCCTTCTTAACTTCCTAAGCATACAATCTTTTAGATTAAGATAATATGCTTAATTTTCTGAACTATTATTTTTTAGTGGAAATAGTGGTTGTATCTAGTATTCATTAGAAAAGGTATCTTACCAAGCACAAGTAGGTGCAGTATTTTCTCTCGGAAGATTTTATGGAATTTATTTCAAAAGCTGCTGTTACAGCTGTAATCAGAAAACCATGGCAAACCATGGTATAGGATATAAATTAGTGAATGAGAACTTCAACTGTAACTAAGATTATATTTAAAATACATTTATTTTAAAGGACGAAGCATAAAAATAGTGGCATCTAAATATAAAATTGAAAGTATCCCTTTTCCTTATTTTTCTGAACAGTACTTTCAGAGCCACTGAATTTCAAAGGCAGTTTTGTTTTCTGGTTGGTTTTGTTCTGTTGTTTGCCCAAAACAAAGCCATTTGACCACATAATATCAGATGCTTTCTTTTACCTTTCCCTCCCCCCCAAAAAAAAAAGATTTAGACAGTCTTTGTGGTATATATCGTGACTGTGTACATCTTCATAACAAGTATTTAAATGAGTGCCAGAGGCCTTTAGTAGCATCATCAGAGAGAAACTGCAGCATTTGCTCAGAATTAACTTTTATGTGAAAGTGGAAGATTAAAAAATGTCATTGGAGGAGGCTGACAAACGTCTGTGTTTTCATTCATAAGTAGTATTACAGTTTTCATACGGTATCTGATTTTGTTCTTTCTAATACCCGCATCTTTTTCTTTAGTCACCTTTCCGCACCTTGCAGGTTCTGCTCCTTCATGGTCTAGTCTCATGGACACCAGCAAACAGTGGGATTACTATGCACGAAGAGAAAAGGATAGGGAACGTGAGAGAGAGAGATCCCGAGATCGGGATCGAGACCGGGACCGAGACAGAGACCGAGAACGTACCAGAGACAGGGAAAGGGACCGAGATCACAGTCCAACTCCAAGTGTGTTCAACAGGTTAGTGAAATGTCTTAAGCATGCTGTAACTCTGCTCATAAACCCTGCATCTGTGTCAAAATAGTGTACTTCAACATTAAAATTCAGTATTCAGCTAGAGGATGTGGCTTCCTCCCCTTACTCCTTTTGTCTTGGAGACGATAATTAAATTTCTAAATGTAAAATGGAAGTGTAAAAACAACAGTATGCATCCAAACCAGTCATAGTGCTTTACAGGTTAAAGGTATGTATGAATGAGATAGCCAGCTCTCTTTGACATCAGTACTTCTATAGAGAAGTAGTAAATGAATCTTAGTTGCCAATTTAGTGCTAATAGCCATTTGTTGCAACATTTGCCCTTAATGGTGTTATTAGCTGTTAAAATGGTTAGTTTGGTCATTAGCACGGGCTGGATAATAATATGTCCTATCTTTATAAAAACTATTATTTCAAGGTCAGGAACTTTTTTTCATTTTTCAGGCAGATGATGAAAATAATAGCAGATAACTTTATTCAGCTTCCAAGTCTAATTGCTTAAAAAAAAAAAAAAAACCAAACCTAAAAAAGCTGAAATTGTTCTGTGGTTCATGTGCACATGTACAAAGCATTTAATGTTGAGCTTGCAATGACTCCATATAGCAGAGGTCTATTGGCCTGCCAGATTTATCTAAATATACTTTGCTCATTATTTGCTAAGTGTTTTGAGGTAAATGTCCTGACGCGTTTCTCAGTGGTTTTTTGTTAAGTTTCAGTTTCTGCAGAATGTATATGTTGGCTATTAGGCAGATTGGTATTACCAGTGGTTTACGCAGTGAGGAATGAAAGCACCCAGAGTCAACATTACTTCAGCTGAGAGATGACCTTTTTTTCCGTGATAATCCCTAACTGCCGACCCAAAGTGGGTGCAGGATGGGGGATTTTTTATGTATGCTGATGTGGTGATGTCCTCTCCTGTGTGTGCATGTGCTATGTTCCAGGGTCAGTTTCTGAGAACTCAAGACCAGGCTAAACATCTGTTTCTCAGACAGCTTGATTGAAGGCCAGAAAGAAGCCTGGCCATTCAAGGGTGCTTGAAATGAACCTTAATAGCTTCCAGGCCTAGAGAAATCTCTGTGCTGCTGCCAGAGTTATCTGCAAAGGAGGGGGAAGAGCAAGCCTCAACTTTTTTATGTGACTAAATTATCCACCATCTGTAGCAAAGCTGTTGCCACATGGCCGTGTAAGAAAACGGGAGGCCCTTAACTAGTGTAAGTTGGTTTGGGAGTCACAGAGAAGATGGGAGTGGCTTAAGACAGAACATGCAGACATAATGTTTTTTAAGAAGGTTTATTTTCAATTCTATGCTCTTAACAAAATAGAATGAAGCGAGCTCTGAGGAAGAGGATATGGGCTATTTTAGAGGCTGTGCAGATGTGTTACTGTTACTTAAATTTTCTTTATTTAAACTTTGTTCAAGTGACACTGTGGTAGCATTTGGAGTAAACATGATCTTTAGGTTTTTACTGCTCAGAAATTACTGTTTTCATGTTTTTAGCAGTTCTCTTCCAGATAAATAGCCTGTGTTTGTGCTATAGTATTTCTTAAAATTATAAGAAAATTGGAATTATTTATATTCTATTATTATAGCCAAAATTAACCATCAGCTGTATTTATAGTCTGTTCTGCCTTTGCCCTGCTATCCTCAGGTGAAATTGTGCATTTTTACAGTGTATCTCACTCTGGTCCCCTTGCAAAGATACCATTCTTTTTGGACTGTTGTCCCCTCTGCAAAGACTGTGGTTTCTTTTTTTTTTTTTTTTTTTTTTTTTATTTTGACAGTTTCAAGTCCATTGGTTACCACCAAAAATGTAAACTTTGGGATTTGATTGATACCTTACCATTCTGTGGCTCTTCCTCAGCAATCTGAAAAACAAAAACAAAGCCCCACAACTTTATTTCTAAGGTCCTGGAACCAATAATCCCAAACAGCAGAGCAGATGAGGGTTTGTCTGGCTAGAAAGGAGCTTTAGAGGAAAGGACTTGGTGTTCTGGTGGATGACAAATTAAACTGAACTCAGCACTCAGTGTTCGTTAAAGGTCAAAACACATTGAGCTTCATTAGGGTGTAGCCAGCAGGTGGAGAATGCCATTATTACCCTCTTACTTGGTACTTGATAGAACGTACAAAGTACTGTGCTCTGTTTTGGGACATGAAAAAGAAGACATAGACAGACTGGAGAGTCCAGTGGATGGGAGGTCTGACAAGGTGGTTGGCAGGGCTAAGGAGATGGAATTTATCTATCTTGAAATGAGAGGGTTGAAAGGGGTTCTTAAAAGCTACTTGGTTGTAGAGAAGATCGAGCCAAACTCTGTTTCAGTGTGCACAGAGAAGTGACAAGCATTAAAAGCAATAGTTAAACTCCCATCAAGGGAAATTACAATTAGGGGAGCAGGGAGTAATCACAAGAGGAGTGATCAGGTAGTAAGGCAGATTGTGGAGAGAGGTTGTGGGATCTTCAGCCTTGCAGATACACAAAACTTGACTAAACAAGACCCTGAGCAACCTGGCCAGACTTCTGAGTTAGCCTTGTGTTGAGAAGCAATTTGGCCAAGTGATCTCCGCAAAGTCTGTTCTAGCCTAAATCCTTTTCTGATGCTCTGGAGGGTTTTTGAATGCATGAGGAAGTTTTTGAATACAGATATCAGAAGCTAGACATCTCAACCAAAGTGACTTGTCCTAATTTGTGTTATTAATCGCTTGTAGTTCGTTTTGAGAAAGTAAAGAAGTGTAGGAAATTTAAGAATTTCTGGATTGGCCTGGTTTGGGGCTTCTTTGCTGGGGTCACAGGTAACTATAGGTCGTCTTCCACACGTCAAAGGTTGTGGTGCTCTCAAGACTGACCCTGGAAGGCTTTGATAACTATAACGTAAGCACAGATACAAAATGGGGAGGAGATCACTGGTGTAACATCAGGTTCTTGGCATTTATTCCTGTCTCTAAAAGCTCCTGACATACTGGACTTGGCAAACATTGTGTGTAAGGTGAAGAGCTTCAGTGTCCTACAGATGTTATGGATCTTGTTTAGAAACCTGGAAGCAACATTTATCTTCTTCCGTCATTTATCTTGAGAGGGTGTAAGAATTTAATTTTTTAATATATATACTGCTTGGTGTTACTGTCCTGAAAATACCTTCTTTTTTTTTTGTTAGTGATGAAGAACGATACAGATACAGAGATTATGCAGAAAGAGGTTATGACCGCCATAGAACAAGTAGAGAGAAAGAAGACCGACACAGAGACAGAAGACACAGAGAGAAAGAAGAGACTAGACACAAGTCATCTCGAAGGTTTGATTTTTTTATTTTATTTTTTTTTAATAGGATACGAAAGACTTGACCAGTTTAAAAAAATAAACTTTTAAAAGAAGAACCCCAAACGAACTGTAGTTTTGTGGAGAGACTGTAAATACTTAGATGTGCTACTTGGAACAAGTCTGTCTTATAAAATGTGGACAGACAAAAGGCCGTGGTGGCACTTCTTAACTTCAGACTGAATGATGTATGCGACAGTCTTAGCTAGTGAGCAGGAATTGTGAATTTGAGGAGAGAAGTGGGTCAGAAAAAGGTGGAGTAAAGCTGTCATTCAGCAGCATTAAGAACTTGGCAGTGATTCTCAGCAAGTTAAATAACTCTCATGGTCACTTGATAGAAATTGTTCAACTTGGTCCTTTTTAAGTTAGAAATAAAGGTTAAGTCCAGAGAATGGGGTCAATAAGAATGTTAAACCATTCAGGATGCCAACAGGGACATGACGATTAAAAATATTGGTATTAGAATATGGGTTTCAAATGTGAAAAATCGTTCCAGTTTCCCAGCACAAAGCACAGGATGGGTGGATGTATGTACCAGTCCATGAAAAATTCACTTTGACACTGACATCCAAATACTACTCTAGGGGTTCGAACAGGAGCAGGTGTCAGTTTTCAAATACAAATGCAAAGGCTGGGTTTTTTTGGTGCTCTATAATTAAATGGGACCTGAAATGTCATGCAATTGTTTGAGGTATTTTTTCCTCTCTCTTTATTCAGTAATAGCAGACGCCGTCACGACAGTGAAGAAGGGGACAGCCACAGAAGGCACAAACACAAAAAATCCAAAAGAAGCAAAGAAGGAAAAGAAGCCAGTGGTGAACCTGCTCCTGAACAGGAAAACACTGAAGCTGCCCCTGGGGAATAGGCTTGTGTGATTTTTTTTGCCTATTTGCATATATGTTAGTGCCAGAAATAGATTACTATAAATCTTGTTATTTTTCTGGGTATTAAAATAATTTGCTCTTAATCTTGTTCTGTTAGTTTGAAATCAAAGGTTACTTTGGTTTTTTTTGAAAATAAAAGAATGAATTTTTCATGTTAAGATTCCTGGACTGACTTTGTCTTTTAAGAAACAGCAAGAATACATCTTACAGCTAGAGGCTAATGCTCTTATAATATATGTAGGGCTTAAGTTCTTTGTATTAAACTGTCTCCTTTTCCATAAGCCAGTGGGAAGGTCATTCTTTTACTGACTTTAGAAGCAGTGTGCATTCACTTTATTATATATGAACATCTGGAACAGTGTGGATTTAGTGTAGCTTTTGGAGTTATTATTTGAAAAGGTCAGCCTTTACTACAGGGAGATGCAGGGATTGCAGACTCTTCAAGAACCTTGTACTAAGGTGAAATGTAAAAAAAAAAATGAGGGAAACTGGGAAAGGTGCTGATTGTTCTTAGTCTGCTGGAACACTGAGTGTGGTGATCATACACTTGGTAATTATGTCTGATTTGTGTGGGTGCATAAGGGTGCATTAAGCTGGATAATCATCCCTGATGCTTTTCAGTGGCTTAAGAGAAAGTTCATTTTAGTCTTTGTTCTAGGGGAACAGCTGTTCTTAACATGATAGAGATTAACAAACATATCCTCTTCCCATTGCCAGATTATAAGGAAAAAAATAAGAGTTTGGAACATGGGTAGTTTGCAGAGAAAGGCAAAGAACTATTTTAAGAGAAATGTAAGACTGTCATCACTTGCAGTTTTACTCCATCCAGAGCAGTATCGAGTGTGATGGGCGTGGTGGTCCTGCAAAAATTGTACTGCTCTGTTAGGGTGCTTTTTAGACTTACTTGATGTATTTGGCAGGGTGCAGTGTACTTCTTAAAAATAATAATTCTATATAAAAATCCTAGATTTAGTAGTATTAATCAAAACATACCAGGGAAACTAGGTCATTTGGTCTGGGATGAAAATAATGTATGTACAACTACACACTTACAGTTATTTTTAATTGTTTTAGAAATTTAATTCACAGTTTTACAGACTAACAAACAGTACTTGAAAGTCTCGAAAATTCAGCTTCATGCTGACCATGAAAAGGTACACATAATCCAAGTGCTATTAATGTGTTGGATAAAAACTTTCACCTGATTTTTTGCAACTAGAAAAATTGCAAGAAATTTTTCATAAGTTATTTAAGGATATCCTTTTGTAAATCAAGATAAAGTGGGTAAGCAGAAGCTGCTGCTTCTTAAATTTCATTATTATTATAATGCATTAAATATATACAAACATAAAAAAAAGAAACAACAAAAAAAGCTTAAGAACATGTGGAAGGAAAGACTTAAGTCTGTAGCTTAAATCACGCAGAAGTGATTTTTCTGACAGGTGTCCCTGCTTTGACTAAACTTGACTTTTCTTGACATGCAGGTTGAAATTTCAAACCTTTTCTTTATAAACACATACTTGACCCTCCCAAAAAGCAAAGACTACCTTTTTTTCTTTTTTCTTTTCCTGTGTTTAAATTATTTGTCAAACTCTCCCTGAAGACTCATTTTTTATAAAAAAGTGCCAGGCCAGGACACAATTGTGAGAGTAATTTTTCCTTTCAGTTCTTTGAGCATCCTTGCCAAGCAGGCATGCATCATTCCTGATGTGTTCCTGCCATTGACAGCAAGGAGGATGTCACCGCATCTGAAAAAGCAAAGGCAAGTATGAGAGAACAAATAAACACGGCGACTTCTTATCTTAAATGCTTGCAAATGCCAAAGCATGTCCTTAAAGCTGCAAGGAAAGGGTAGAAATTAGCATTACTATTCCTTCTCTGGCTAACTACTGTTCATGAATAAGGGAATAAAGCAGGGGAAAATACTTCACTTGGTTGGGTTTTTTTTTCTTAGAACTTCATAATTAGACACGTGAAAGAAAATACAGTTCTTTCAGATAGGAATGGTCTGGGCTCTGAACAAACTATGTTTTAAGACTTCTTAAGTGATTTAAGTTGCTCTGTCACGCTGCATATGCTCTTTGTTGGGTTGGTGTTTTCTGAGCTGGAGCTGCAGGAAAGCTGCTCTATGCTGGCATGCTTTGTACTACCCCAGAGATCAAACTGAATTATCTTTATACTTACTCATATACTAGTGATGGCTGGACTTCTGAAAACATTCTACTATCAAGATGAATATATTGAAGTTCAGGACTTTTATGTCCTATTTCCAGATTTGACAGAGCTAGTCCTGTATCAGTGAGTCCCTTCCTCTTCTCCCCCTCCCCCCCACTGTCTTAATGAAAACTTGTTTTAAAAATACCTAAACCATGAACAAACCCCAAATGAACTAGATAAAAGACTTATTTAAATGCTTCTTTTCATTACATAGTTATCATTACCTAATTCTGCCATCATTATATGCTGGTGTTCCCCCAACAATGGATTTGATAAAGAATGGTTTGTTCCCAGTATGTTCTTCATAACCTCCTACGATGCTGAAGCCAAGACTTCCAGCTGTATTTCTTCGTAATATGATTTCTTTGCAGCTGTACAAATACCTGAAACAAACCAGTCTAATTACATGTCTTATGCTTAACTTGAGATTCTGCTGAATCATTAATGATGAATCTGCCTTTTCGTACATCTATAGTCTTTTGAAGATGCCAAATAGCACTAAAGTCCTACTGTGGAAGATACCTACTCTTCCCTTCTGTTTTTATAGCATTGCTTTTCCACAGTTATCCTGAAAGTGAAATTACTAGATGGTCTTGGGGTTAAAATATTTAATAAGTCATTTCACAGACTAAGAATTTATGCAAATGATCTAGTTGCAATTGAAAGGGATGGAGGAAAACATTTACCTGGGACTGGATTTAATATTTGTAACCATCCTTACAGAAACTCTTATTTCACCTACCTTGTACAGTCCAGTGATTTGCTTCATCTTCCAGGTAAGAGCCTGTATGTGATTAACTGTCTCAAAAGTGGCCAGGCATTTATTACTGTGGTACATGTCAAAGCTAAATAATTTCAAGGCCAGTGAAAGGAGGCAGCATAACAAAGAACACAGAGACAACACAGAGAAGAGTATCAGTGGAAGAAGGAATCCTGAGCTTTTCAAGTAGCACGGTAAATCACAGCGTGGAAGTCAAAAGAATCGTGACCACACCAGCCAGTGCTGTGGAGTACTGAGGCTGTTGTCAAGAAAATAGCTTGTCATCACTCTAGCCATTAACACAGGATATTATGGTGAGAGATGGAATCTGCTTGTCAGTCTGTTTGTCTTTTGAATGTATTTTATGATACTGTAAGTTATACTGAGTCAGAGCTTAGCTGAAACAAGGAATAGGAGAAAGCAAGAGCAGCAAGGTTGTTAGATACTTACACTTTGCCAGTTGCTCTCTGAGTACATTAATTTCAATACCTGCTTTTTTTTTTTTTTTTTCTTTTTTTTTTTTTTTACCAAGCAGGAAAACAAAGAAACAATTTCATTACCTACAGAGTAACAGAAATTTCTGCCCTTAGTATTTAACACACTCATCATTAGTGGTATACCCAGGAAGAACCTGAAAATCCTTTTGCTATTTCAAATCTGAAATTATATATATAAATCTATAGCATGCAGCTGTTACTAGCTCTATTCAGAAATGCTTTGGGTTTCTAAGAAAAAGCTGACATGTCTTCTGTAAAAGAATAAATAACTTTATCTTAAAGAGTAATATGTCTAGCTTTTTAAAAAATATATTTCTCAAATAATGCTTTTGCAGTGTTTCACAGCAGGATTTGATAGAAATACTAGATTAGTCCCCCAGGACCTACAAATACTCACCTGCTGCTACGATGGTAGGTATATAATACTTGCACAAAAATTCACTGGCTGCTAATTTAAGTAACAGGTGACATTTGCTTCTTTCTTCAGCAGGAAGGCATTATTACTTTAACATCTGTGGACTTCTTCAGTGTGCAAAATCACTTAAACCTTCCCCATTTGATGGTACTTATCAAGGTCATGACCAAGCAATGCCAGCATACAGCCGTTAGTGCTATTACCTAGTGTTGATTTTTGGAGGGAAGGGGTCTCTGCTGCCCAAGTCAGTTTTGCCCACTGCAGTAAGGGGGAAGTGATTTCTCTGTCTTTACTTTGACCTCTGAGTTTTCTCACTCTCATTCTTCCTATCTCTCATCCTGCTGGAGTTGTTGAGCTCTGCAGGTGCTTGGTGCAGGCCAGGTCCAACCCATCACACTGAACAGAGCTAGAGGTTGACTCTTGACAGCAGTAGTTAGGTGGTGTTTGCACCCTTAAAGTGATGTCTCCTTATCTCCATCCTTGGGGATAGAGGGTATAAACACAGCAGTGCACCATCCATCAACATTAGTGCTGTCAGAAGCTCAAAGAGGATGCTGGGAGGCAGAGTGCTCAAAGCTGAGCTGCGTGTAACACAGGCACTGCTTTCTCTGAATAAAGTAATACCTGATCTGACGGAGCAGAGAGCAGCCCCAAGGGAGTTAGTTCATGAGGGCCTGCTTATGGCTGTGTAGTAATAAAGACAAGCCAGAAAGTGCTGCTGAGAAAAAGCTAAATAAGTACTCGTGCCATCCAAAGACTCTTAAGGTTTTTGAGTAGATTACTTCTCTGTGGTAATGAAAGCCCCAATCTGCGTGTTTTGACCCAGTTAAACTGCCATAACCCACTAAACTGCAACTGGTCCAAGGAAAACTGTCATCTGCTTTGGAAGAGAGCAACTCAGTCTTCTGCATCTGTCTGTAAATATCCAAAAGCTGAGGACAAGGAGTAATTTATGTGTGAACTTGCCTCAGATTCAAGATCTTAGGAAAAACAGCGTTTAGAGTGTCTAGCACGGGGTCCTATAGTAAGAAATACTACAACGGAGCATCAGTTACTGATGCATGAAGAATTTAGAAAGTGCCACTTTTCAAGTAGTTAGATGTACAATTACCTGCTGCTTCTCGCAAAGTATGAGTATGTTCTGGGAATGAAAACCAGCCCAGCTTCAGAAGGACTTCAGCAGTAACAGGTATGAAAGGCATTACTCTGTCCCCTTGCTCTGTTACAGGAGACAAGTGGCAGTGGAGTAGAGTAATACTTGAGAATTGCTCCCATCAGATCCCTACAGCCCAGATGGAGTTAATTTGGGGGAGTTTCTGTCCTAATTGCATGTTTATGTCCAGTTCTACTCCTGGTTTTCAGAATGACTTTGGCCACCTCCTGTCTTTCTCATCTCACTCTGCAGATGAAGAAAAGCACTTGTGTGAAGTACTAATGCTTATAAATGTTATGACAGGATGATCTATAAAGTATTTTTAAGTGCTAGCCAGGGTAAGGAAAGTAAGGAAAACAAGTAAGAGTAGAAGAAACATCACGGGGCTGGGGAAATGCTTTTCACCAGCTGCTCCACATTATTTCTTTTGTGAACGCTTCACAATATTTCCCTCCAACAATAAAGGAGGGCTGTCTTCCTCAACAACAAACAGTGATATTAGCTACCCTGAAACAAGTCCTCGGGCGGGAATGCTTTAGGTCCTGCATCACCGTTTCCTCCTGACACCCACTGTGCAGCCCCTCTGTTCACACGCGGGCCAAGTTTTGACAGACGTCAGATGCACATGTGTGTCTTTTTTTATAACCGCCACATATTGGATTGTACTACAGAAAGAACAGAGGAGTTGTTTATGTATTATTAAGCCATGTAAAAGTGACTCAAGCCAACTTTAATATCTCACAAGGAAAGGGCCAAAAGTGAGATTTACAAATATTAAATTGCACAAGTTGGCTTGTCCAAGACTGTGAGCTTTGGTGTTAGGAGTCAGATCACCTGCCTCATTTTGCTGCTTTGGTCCAGAAAAATAATATAATTACCTAACTTCCAATATTTGTGTCTCCTGTCTGTGGTCATCTCTTTAACAAGCATGCAGTCCCTGGGAAAGGGGCAAGTTCTGTGCTAGTATGGAGAATTAGGCATTTACAGTATACCAGCCTCAAAAGCAAGGTATTTTTAATCATGTAGGTATTATAATGTTAGCCTGTTTTCTACTTCACTGGTCACGGACAGAGGTCTGTAGACATCTTCTAGTGTTTAGTTCAACTCAACATACTTTATGGGACTGTCCTTCACAGGATTTTCATCAAAACTCCGTGGTTTTGGAACACAGAGAAAAGACTCTTCTCTCCCCCCGATTTCCTGAGCCTCAGCATCCCTGTCATGATGTCAGGCTGCCTCCACTCCCAGCCTTGTTTGCTGTGAACAGACACTCACAGTGTGCTTCTATGGCTTGTCTAAAGCCACATCTTTCCCTTCTCAACAGAATTTAAAGAATCCACCATCCAGCTGCCTCCTTTTTCAGTCGTGCCTGTTCCTGACCCACCAGTTTTACTGCCTTTCCTATTTGCCTTGTTCTGCCCATCTTCCCAAGTACCATACATGATCCTGTACGATCATGATTTTTGACTTTTCTACATTTCCATCAGCTGTACCAAATGTTCTTAGACTCACATATCTTGAAGTACTCCCTTTGGCAAAGGGTTGTAATTAAGGTAGGTGAATTTTCACCACCTTGCCCCATAGATTCACATCAGGCACCTTGGCTAAGATGGACCTGTTAGACATCTCTTTGGAGAGAGAATAATTCTCTCCAAAAACTTTGAAACCAGTGTGAGACTGCTGGCAATACCTTGAGATCTAGTGGGATGTGGTCCTTGCCAAAAGCAAACTGAAAACCAGGTAGGGAAAAGTTAAATGCTCGGCCTGGAGCAAAATTAATGTGATCCACAGCCTTTTGAGAGAACTTGTTGAAGGACTTCCAGATGTTAGGTGTGGGCCCTAGAGCATTAGTACAAGAGGGAGAGGGTAAGTGCACTCATGCTGGGCAAGACTGAAGAGTATGATAATATCTAACGAGCAAACCCAAACCTGAGTCTCATGCATCCTGATTCAACCAATCAGCTACTACTAAGGATGCAGTGCATCTTTGTTACCGTCACATCTAGCTGGTGTTGGTCCCTGTCTTAGTCTGACATTCAGGGCAGCATACCAGCTCAGCATACCAATCCCTTACTTTTCTTTGGTGGAGAAGGGCTGTACTGTGCTCTGTGCACAGTGTCACAGCTGGAGCTAGATTTACAATGAACTTCTGTCTTCAGCCTGCTGACACTGGGGCTGATTTTCCTTTAGACCAAGGGGGTGGGAATGCTTTCACATACACAGCCTTTGGAGGAAGGGGGATAGACAGACTTCTAAAAGACTGCTTTTAAAATGGGAAAAACACTTTTTCTTCCCAAACCGCCAAGTGGAACTGACCGATGTGAACCCTGGGTGCAAACCTGTGGTACTGTGGAGCTCTGTCCTTCATCTCCATCACCTTGCTGGGAACATGGGGACTTCAGGCAGCTGTGAGTAAGAGAATGTGACCAGGCAGCTCAGGTTTTCTACCCAGCCCAATGAAGGCAGGGTTAGGACAGGCACAGGCAGGGAGCAATCATTTCAGTCCATCTAACAATGGATAAAGATTGAAAGCAAGACTCAGCATTGCAGATTGCAGCATCTGTAAGGCCTCTAGTCTGCTTGCTGTGCGCTGCTGGGAGAATTATCCATGCCCTGGTGCCCTCATTATACTGTTGGTCAAGCTCAGGGTGCAGAAGATGTGAGCAGGAATGAGGATCTCCTGGGGCGTGCCTGTCTGCATTGAGACTGGCTGAGAAACATTTACCATTACCTGGGTAGCAAGTTGTGGGACATTTAGTTACAGCTTTTTCTTTTTACTGCTTTTCTTTTCCAGGAAGAAGGACATAGTCCTCTCCATTGAGGGAAGAACCTTCCATCTGTGGGTGACAGATGCACAGCCTGCCTTCTGCTCTTGCAGTGCTTTAGCACACATTATATAGTCATTAGCCTCAGACCAAACCCCAAAATGCATCTGGCCCTCAAAGCAGACCTTCCTGCAAAGCAAATGAGATGAAAATAGCTCAAGCCTGAAGGGAAAGCATCTAACCTGCAATGTGAGACTGGGGAATGAAGAGGAGTCTTGAAATTGTGCCTAGGACAAAAGCCCACCTGGTTTGCAGACCATCTTTTCATGCCATCAGAGACACCCTGGACTGCTGCCAGGGTCATCCATATGGGCAAAAGTAGCTTGTAAGCTAAATTCTTCATTCCTTAAAAGTGAATACCAGTTTGAATTTGCATAGTCGCAGACTCACAACATGTCCTCATTTAACACTTTACGAAGAGTCACTGAAGCTGCAGGTATCCACCCTGCACACCAAGCATGTCTGAGAGAACTTAACAACATGCAAGGATGTGGCTTTTATTATCCTTACTGAAATGACAACACAGCTGCTTCCTGTGTATGACAAATGTACTTCAATCAGTCGGGGGTGGGGTTAAAAGAGGTGATTTGGAGATACTGGCCAACTGCACACAGTTTACAACATCTGGGCGAAGTCAAACAATTCAGCTGGATTTGGCTAAGGAGACGGGCTGTGCAGCTTGAGAGCTGCAGGAGGGGTAGATCTGCCTTCTGCAGGGTGGTCGAGCCTAGCCCCCAGTTCAGCAAGTTCCTGTGTTCATTTAAGCTTTTCCTTTCACTCCCTAAGTGCCAGATATATTTTCAAGACTGGAACAACTCAAGATCCTTTCCTCCGTTGCAAGGGGATCTGCGTGTCTATTTTTTCCATGTATGCATACCCATTTACAACAGGGAGGTATTTAGAGTCAAGTCTGCGACAGAGCCTGGCTTTAATTAAGATGTCAGTGCAATGAATCAAGCCAAAAGGAAGAATTGCCAGAAAATACAAATCATTCCTCCCACTCCCCTTTAGCAAGAGGATGAAATCTGCGGACTTACCGTGGCAGCCCCAGCCACATAACCCAGGAAGGTGACCACTCACTGCTCTCAGAGGTCACTGGCATGGCCTCAGGGGGCAGCAGGTGTCCCTGCTCCTCCTGGACTTCACATGCTCTCATCTCCAGGGCTTTGAGCACCACCGATGAGTTGGTGTTTTTCAGCAGGGCAACAGCCTCGCTCCGGCTGACCCCTGTCAGGTCAATCCCATTCACGTTCAGGAGAATGTCACCTGAGACCAATAAAAAAGATGATAGAAGACCCTACAAGTGTTTCCAGGTTCCCCTACTCACCCTCAAAACAAGTGACTCAAAGGCACTGGCAAGAACCTGCTGCCTGATGACGCTGTTTGTTAATCCCATTGTTTAATGCGAATAAACACGCCGCAGGCATGAGGGAAGGGGCCAGATCTCTGTAAACAGAAGCATCAGCAGTGTCTGGACTCAGGTTCTGGTCCCGGATGTCATATCATGTCCTGCATCTGGAGCCAAACAGCACAGCTGGGGTCCTACTGTACCAACAAGCTTTGATACACACACCTGATGCTAGTCAGGTCTCCAAATCCCACTTCCAGCTAACAACTTTTGTACACAACCTGAGTTTGAAACCTGAAAGCTCAAAAATGGTTTTTCTCCCAGCACTTCCTAATCTGAGGACTGATGCTCCAACTGGCTTTTCGTAAAGTTTGCTGGGCTGAATAACATACTATTATTTTAATGTTACCGCCTGTCTGAATGGCCGCAAGCCAAAACATCTTTCTGTCTCCCTTATTTATAATGTAGGCACAGCAGCTTGAGAGAAAAATGCAAAGATGACCTCAATTACTACAGGGAGAACAATAAAGACATCATTAATGTCATGCAAACAGCCACTGTGCCAAGTGCTCCACTACCGTCTGCTGCATGTTCCAACACCAGGGCTTCCCTGGGTGCCCTCTGCACTTCTCCCACATACTCCTCCAGGAAGGAGTCATACTCACCAGCAGTCCAGGCAGTGCAACATAACATTAACCTCATCTTGGGGTCCTGCCCCAATGAGACAGACAGCAGCCTAAGGGCTGCTCTAAACCATGGAGCCTTATGGCACTGTTATAACATCACGTACTCATTTGGTTCTAATTTTATCAAATTAACTAGGCTGAATTTTCCATGCTGCCTCATGATGAATATTTTTTGAAAAATGTATCCCAGTGAGAGGCAGTTATTTCCCAGCAGAAGGGAAGGGGAAACCTGCTGGTTTGGTCCTGTTGTCATGTTCTTGCATGGGTTTTGATGAGCAGCCATAGTTTCTGCAAAGGGGAGGTTCCCATTCATGCTAGTGCTGGGCGCTCTGCTCCAGCCTCATGGGGCTTGGCTGGGCTGTGGCTATTCTGCTCCACTTCTGGGTACCTTCACTTCCCTCACACTCAGGATTTCCCTCCAGCTTTTGGGCTGTGACTGGGCTGAAGCTGAGCATGGAGGATAAAAGTCAAGGGAGCAGGTTGCTGTCTAGTTGCTGGATGCAGGGTATTGAGGTACTTGGCTCTTGGAGATGTAACATCCTGAAAACCGAGTTTCACCAGTCCTCTACTGCCTACCTATTCCTGTAAAACCCACTGATAAAATAAGCTCCTCATCTTACTTTCAAGGCTTATTCATGCGGAGGGGGAGAAGCTATTAATTTTATCACTCTGTTACATCGAGAGCCAAAGGGAGTTACAAAGTCAATGTTTCCAGACATGATATTGAGCCACAATGCAATAACATTGCTTCATATATGACGGGAATTCTGTCCTTTGTATTTATTTCAAAACTATGAATGATATGACAAACAAGCACAAAAATTTGCATTTAAAACCCATGAAGTCTGCACAACAAAGATTTCAGTAGTTAGCAGATGGTGGTGCAAGCTCATTTTGCTTTGAAAAATATAATAGGCCTACATCCCCCTTCAGAGAGATGGTTACTGCTACATGCTATACCTTTTCTGGTAGATTACTTGAGACCCTCTAAATCTGATCTATCCCAAAATCTACGGGATGGCTGAAGATGCCTTTGTGTGATGCTTTTTCATTATCCCTCTGTTTTTCAAAGGCTTCCTTTGAATTAAAGCAGGCATTCAAATCTCCTCTTTTTACCTGTTTTTATCCTGCTGTCTCTGCTGATAACTCCTCCAGGTTCAACACTTATCACATAGATAGGCAAATCCCATTCCCGGTTAGATGCTCCGCCTGCTACAGTCATTCCGAGTGATTCCATGTGGTCTTTCCGGACAGCCACTACCTTCTCATGACAGGTGACGGCATGAAGGGTGTTCTGTGATGGAGAAAACAACAACAACAAACACAGTGGGAATGGGGACCTTACTTGCAGCTCAGGCATTTTCTGCTGAAATGAATATTTGTTGAGAGAATACCAAAGCATTTCACGGCTGCCTGCCACTGCTGGCCAGATGGCAGGCATGGCTCTCTCCAGGGCTTAGGCTCTGTGGAGTCAGAGCTTCAGCCAAGATAATCCCTGCTTTAATAGTTAAAGTCAGGCACCAAAATCTGAAGGGGTTTAGTATTGGGACTAATAGAAGCAGGTATTTGCAATGTAAATAAGGAATGATTATTTAAAAAAAAAATTGTTCTTGATATTAATATCACTAATAGTCCTCTTATCTTTGATTATCAGGTTAAGGTTCTTATTTTGCTACTTGCAGTCTGAACATCATCTATATAGTTAATGAGAAGTGGTCCACCTGGGCTAAAGAAATAAAGCTCCTGGGGACAGATTAGAAGATAGACACTTAATCTGTTTTTCCAGATTTCTGGTGGGAATACACTCAAAGAATATGTGCTTCTGTTCAGGAAAAGAGGACATTTATAGAGTGAAGAACCAGCAGCAGCTTCCAGGGTGCTCTTCCTAGCGCTTGTGCTTAAAAGGTCACTTTGAGGCAGTCATCTCTACTGTCTGAGGACAATCATCCCCTTATTTCTTCCCCTGAACAGGAAAAATTACATACATGCCACTCATCATGCAATTACTACTGTAGGAGAGTGAAACAAACTCAGAGTTGGCTTTGGGATGGGGAGTCAACACAAGCTCCAACAAAACTTGTGAACCAAATGTCAATGGTTACAATGCATCGAGCTCTTATGGAAGAGTTTGAGAGACAAGGATGTTTCTCCAGAAAACCTGGATTTAAATGGAAATTGCTTTGACTTCCTTAAGGATTTTATAAGCTGTGCTCCTGGTATCACCTCCTGAAGATCCTAGCCCATCTCACAGAAATAGCACCACTTATTCCAGGCTGCTATGTACATTTCAAATGTATATTAAAAACACCCCAACCTAGTCATTCACAAGTGTGACCTCACATTTGCAATGTACAAAAATAATCTATAAAACTCATTTAAAACCACATTAATCTCTTCTTAGATATCTGAAATCCCACAAAGACATTCTACCTCAATTGCTGGGCCAGCAACACAGCAAGTGGAGCAGGCGAGTCCACAGCTGCTCCCACAGTGACAACAATGGAAGGAAGAGGACAGCATCAAGAAGATTTTATGGGATCAGGGCAGGCTATATCTTTGTTTTGTGGGGTTTTTTTTTTTAAAGGTATGTTTGATGCAACTCACTCCGCGTAAGGATTTCTGTGATGCAATAACAACAAAACCCAGGACCTTTTAGTAGCTTAGCAAAGGATCTCTAGATGCCTGAGCAGAAGAACAGTGGCTACCATAGAGCTCCAGGAACAAAATGGCAAAGAGCTCAGTGGAAAAGGTCTTCTCTTATTCACCAGAACAAAAACCGAAGTGATATATAGTTGTTTGGACATATCACATCTGATCCATGCAGAACACAGGCACCATGTCAGAGTGATTTGGCTGATGGCTTGTAGATGAACCTAAACATTTCTTAAGGTTTTACAACATTCCCTTAAAAAAAAATATTGGTGTAAGTGTTCTAGTCCAGGTAATTTTAACCTTTCCCTTTTGTCTTTAAGATGTAAATGCTTTCAACATAGTAGTTTTGTCTTTGTGCAAACTGAACTTAATGTTTCATTCATGTTTGTGAAAAATGTTGTCCTTCTCCCCTTGGAAAGGAATGGCTTTCCATCAGGAGAAGGCTGCTTCCTGAAGCATGTGGGATAAGTGCACTACTAATTGTCCCAAAAAGTGCAGTCTGAAATTTTGTAGCAAAACATGAAATTTGAATTAGATTTGCAACTCTGAGTGTTCAGAGCAATCCTGTTACTTATGCAGTGTCCATCATGTCTCAGACACCAAAACCATTAACCAATAATCTGGATAATGCTCTATTTTTGAGGAAATTACAAATAGAGAAGCAGATTTCAAAGCAGTGCTTGGTAATTATCTTGTTACTTTTCAATGAATAATCATAAGAGTCCTGGTACTCATATGCTCAACCATGTAGGACTAGTTTTCCTTTGAAGCTACTCTTCCACATGTCATTTTTTTACATGTTTGCAGATAGAAAGGAATTGGGGTGACTCGGCTGAGATGAAAGCAGTGATGAAAGGAAAGTAAAGCCTGCCTTAGTAAAAACATGTAGAGCTTTCTTGGAGGTACAACTGATAATGAGTAAACCAGTTAAAAGGCAATGTTTATCAGTCACTGCATTTCAATGCATTCTCTTCTAAACAATTGTCCTTCTCTGTCATTTTGAAGTGATCTTGGAGGTCAGGAGAAGAAAAACATAACAGTTCATCTCCACTTTTTTTTTTTTCTTTTCTGTATATTTACTGGAAAATAAATATTTACAGCAGATTATCACAACATCAAAGCCATGACACATGTCTTGCAGTCAAAACAAGTAGCTGTAGCTGTTTGGAAAAAATGTATTTCACCTGAACACTTACCTGCTCATACGGTCAGAAAACATTGCCTGCTCAAGCAACAGGGTGACAGGTTTGTTTTAAATACTAAATGATTTGTTAGAGAGGAGTAAGAAAAGAGTTCCAGTTAAAAACAAGTGCTATATAATTAATGGCAAAGCTCCCACGGACTTCAAAGAAATTGAATCTGGCCCATTTATGTGTTACAGCCCAACCTAGCAACCTCAGCTGCACAAGAAAGTGTTTCTGACATCTTCTCTTTTCTTCATCCAGGCAGCAGATAGAACATTTTGGGTCACGCCTCCCCTATCTCCCTACACAGCAAAGCAGCTCAGTGAAAGTCTGCACTGGACCAGTCTCCTGGCACACCATACACATGGCACCACTGCCTCCAGAGAAGGATGGGGCTGCTTTGGACCATCCTTCTCTTTCTCCAGCACCTTGTTGGCTACATGGCTGGTTGCTGTTGGCATTGGCCTGGAAAAGGGCTGCCTCCTTGGACTTTCCAGATGGAAGCAGGCTGTTGGGATGGCAACAGCTTGACCAAAAGCAGTTCCTGAGCTCTCATACAGGCACCATGGCTGCTAGAAGCTAGAATTTATTCTTGGTGCTGAGTGCAGCCAAGGCTCAAGAGCAGATTTCAGCCTATGTTTACATATGTGCTCTACAGGGAGAGCTGCTCCTTCAAAGAGAGCATTCCTGACCTATGAATAGTACCTCCTGCAGTTAGCTCAAGGGACAAAAAAACACCTTAAAATTAATCAGAATTCAAGTCAGTTAGCAATCTATCAATCAGACATAATAAAGCAATTCCTCTGATGGCAGCAGGTAGTAGACTTGTCAAAGCACACATGCATAGGAAAGTCCCTTGACAATCAAGTCTGCCAAGAAGCATTGCCTTGGTTTTGAGCCGGAGTGTGTGCCGCGTTAGGACACTGTACAAGCCCATGGCCTGTAAAGTTTCCTCCTGGATTAATTTGTTTTTAAAACT
>JANHGN010024158.1:64589-75797 GCA_024605025.1 Megaceryle maxima
CTGTAAATGTTCCTCCTGTAGTAATTTCTGTTTAAAGACTTATAACTTTTTATATAATATTATAACTTATTACATTTTAGAGTAACATTTTAAGTCTGCCAAAGCCTAGAATTTAAAGATCTTGAGTTTCAAATGATGTTCGGTTAAACCTTAAGAAAATAAAAAGCATGAGAAATTCAAACTGACACACTCATACCCTATTAAAGGGCAAATAACACTCCAGTAATGATTGTATGAGACCAAAAGCCCACAGTGCCTGAAGCTTATCGTGTCCATTGGCTGTACTGATCTCCTGATCTATTGCCAGAGCATTTCCTCTGATATAAGCCCTCCACTGCACACACACAAAGCTAAAGGGAACTAGAAACAGCTCAGAATTTTCTTTTTTTGGCTATAATCTTCCCTAGAAAGTGCCCAGATGGTGGCACTGGACAGAAGCCCACAACAGTGCACCTCCTCATGCGCTTATGTAGCGCCCATCTACTAAGGCAAACTGGAAATCCCCCTAGAAGCTTTGACCTATCCAACAAAAGATGATTCTTTAGCCTTTAAAGGGCTGTTGCAAGGTCAACATTGGCACTTCAGTCTCACAGCTGCCCAAAATAATGTTGGATTTACCAAGAATTCCCACCTAACACCCCTGGATACAGGAAGAGAGAATGAGGATCTAGGGCAGCTTATGAAAGACCAGTCATATTCCCAAATAATCCCATGTGGTGTCAATTAATCAGATCAAGGTGGTAAAGCTGGCAGGTGCTCGGAGCATCACTAGAAATTGTACAGTAGCAACACAAGCTAATTCCTTCCTACATGTATCTTCCTAAGGAAATCATTACTTCGTTAGGAAGCAATGCCTTGCAGATGCATGATTAGCTGGGCACTATTTGCTGCTGGGTACCAGCTACCGAGTGTTGACTCTGCTCTGTGGGTTAACTCCTGCTGATCCAATCTCACCTAAAAAGGACTGGGTTTGTGACTTCATGGAAAAGAAAAACTAAAATAAATAAACACTGGTATATTTTTTACCCATAAAACTACTGAATAATCTAGTTAGGAAAAAACAAAAAGTGAAAAAAAAAACCAACCTGGTATCTTTAAGCATTTGTAAAATGCAGAACTACACTTGTCTCCTGACTGACAGCTCTGCACCCAACCTGACAGCTGGCTTGGTCCAAAGGTCCCTTTAAGGACACATCTGGCTTCCCATCAGGCAGAATGGATTTAACACAGCCCTGCCTGTCCACCTTCCTGATGCACCCCTGGCATGGGTGACCAGGGCACCAGCTCACAAGGGTTTGCATAAGTGGTGGCAGAGGGCGATTAATGTAAATTAGCCAGGCATGTGACTTGAAATTTGGGGAAATAAACAAATTCAGCTTCTGCAAGGACAGACCTTGTTTTGTCTATAGTGCAAATAAAAACTTCAAGTGAACTCAGAAAAGGTATTTTCAAAGCTCTTGATGCATTGTTTTTTTACTTTATAACCTAATATATTTGACCACAAAAGTCTCCCTGCCTTATGCAGTGCACATCTAAATGAACCAAATACACCATGCAACTGGGTACAGAGGAGCAGCTGCAGGGACAGTTTGGTAACCAGAGCCATATCTGGGCAAGAAGGTTGCTTTATACTGCGTGGCCCTGGGCTAGGTCCGATCCCACGTGAGTGCCAGGTGCTGGCAGAGCAGAACCAACACGTTTTATGTCTAAAGCTCCACAAAAAGACATCACGCTCACAGTGGCTGCGGACACCACAGCTGCTGTCTGTCACCATACTGCCAGTCAGGTCAGATCACGGGTGTCTTAAGCAATGAACAACAGGCTAATAATAACCATAATTTTCCTATAGCTTATAGGAATTTCTCAGGCCAATGTATGAAAGCTTTTTGCCTGAAGATTTTGCTCCAGATGGAGAAACTTCAGATAAGCTCATCTTTTCATAGGGGCACATTACCCTGGGCTGTCTCGCAGTGCCAGCCAGGTCTGGGCCCATGGCCAGAACACCGTGTGCTCATCAGCCCCCTGCTGCACCACTGCCCTTCTCCTTCTCCTTCCCTCCCCACCCCAGATGGAGTCAGGGCAGAAGCAGCATATAAATAACAAGCAGCACAGCTTTTCCACTTCTACTGCAAAATAAGACACATTTCTTCTGGTGACAGAAACTAGAGGTAACACCCCAAGACACTAAAATACCAGCTTCTTGCCCAGTCCCCTATCCCACGGTCAGGAAAGAAACCACAAGAGCGCCTGTGCCCTTACCTTGCTGGGGTTGTTCCTCTCAGAGGGACAGGCCTGGGAGCTGCTGCCTCTGTAACTCCAGCCGGTCTCCTGCAAGATATCTGGGGTCTGCTGTCTGGTCTGCCGTGACACAATGAAGTGAACCTGCTTGTCGCTGGCCTGCAGGAAGAAGTACAATGTCAATCTCACCACCCCGGTGAAATAAACCACTGTGCTTCAGCCCCAGAGGACTCATGAAAGATGGATCCCATTTAAATGTGGTTTGGATTTCCCACTAGTGTGGCTGCAATCAAATAAAGCAGTAGCATCACTGCAGATCAATAAAGTCCATGAAAATTTGCTGCCAGCTACTTAATGCTTCTCTTGGAAATTTGGTGTTTACTTTGAAAAACCCTTCCTATCTGCCCTGAGTTTAGCTGGGTGCAGTGACACACCACAGCGAGAGCTGAGCAGCTCTCACACACCTGCATACAGCACTGCAGAGAAGCACTGTGCTCCCTACTGCACCAGAGCACAGAGAAAGAGGGAGGGCACAAGCCAACACAGAGTAATGGAGTTTAGGGTAGGAAAGTAGTCCATACTCTCATTCTAGGAACAGGAACTGAAAAACAAATTAACCGAAAATAAGCTCAAAATGGTTGGTGGGCTTCTTGCCCACCACAGTCATGATACTGATGTGCCTGAGAGATGCTGTGAAGCTTCTACTGAGTAATGTTTGCTCATTATTTTTAAGGTATTCTCTGGGTGTTCTTAGTGTTATTAATTCTGTGTACAGAATTTCTGTCTTACTGAATCAGCACTGTTTCCCTAGAAGCAAATGGCTTCATTCTTCCCTCAGTAAGACTCATATGAACCTGTTCAAGATAACAGTGATGCAAAGATAGAGCTTAGAGGGAACACATTTTAGCTAGGTAAATCATAGATATCTGCCATAAAGGCAAACCATCATATTGAACTAAAATGCAGAAATAACCTCAGTGCTATAGAAGCATAGTCAGAAAATAAAGATTTAATCCTCTAATCTTCTCTCCAGGCTCAAGACCTTGGTGCTGTGGCAGGCAGAAGGGGCTCTTAGAGGCCAGTCTCTGGAGTAACTCCTGCCTGCTTGCACAAATGTTACTACACAGGAACTGCTCAATATCTAACGTGGAGGCCCTGGCAAACAGGTCTGGAGGTCTGATCCCCCTGGGGCTGTAGTAATTATGCTTGTTGGTACTGCAGCCCCAGAAATATCAGGACTCCAGAATCAATTGCTGGCATGCTGATGTGCCCTGCTCACTGGGGAGAAGCTCTAAGGAAAGCTGGCATTGAACAAGCAGCTGGAAACCAAATCCAGATCCAGTTGCTCTACTGAAATCAGATCTCCCGCAGACAATTAACAGAAGCCGGAGGAGGCCCTTGGGATTTTTGTTTTTATACTTTGGTTTGTCTTTTATGGGGCTGGATTCAATAGTAGTAGCTTTGAGTTATAAAACTTTTCTGAAATATGTCAAAAAAAAAAAAAAAAAAAAAAAAAAAAAAAGAGAGAGAGAGAGAGGCAACCTGCCTCTCCTAAACCTCCAGATTCAAGCCTGGAATCTGCATGTTCAGGTTGTGCTTTTTCCAGGGAAGTCGATATCTCAGTAATAAATGCACTTCTTTGTTACTTCGGGAGATTTTTTTTTTCCACCAGCAACTCAAATTTCCACAGCTTCATAATACATTATTTGGAACATGAACATATATTTCAACATAATTTTCTAGGTATTTTTATTTTTACCAGTTCTGTTTTGTTAGAATATTAATTCCTGGTCTCTGGACTCAAATGATATCCAAAAGCAGAAATCTGTATCTGGGGAGAAAAGAAACCACCCTGGTACTGAGTTTATAATATGATTGAGATAGAACTGAACAGTACAAGATCAAACCTCCTAAGGGGTATATGGTCACATGAAAATCCAGTTCTCTCTAAAACAAACAACTTAAACTTACTCAACTTCTGTTTAAAACTCATCTGCTGCCAAATGGTTAGACTCAAAGTTGGTTATTTAGAAGAAGGTTGTAAATGTAATTAATTCTCATAGAATGACTAGCAGAAGTTCAACAAAAGTCTGTATTGCAATGTCACATTTGTCTCCAGGTCAGTCCAGTTGAGTAATTTCTTAGAAGTCTAGAGTGTTTTAAGAAGTTATCCAAACAACAAGATCAGCTTTTGTATTTATGTACTTCCATAGAAAAACCCATTAACATTTCTACTGATCAGAATATTAATGACTGCTTCATTTTGATCCCTCCATCCCTCCCTCTAACCACTTTTTTTTCCCCCCACAATTCCTCCTCTGTGCTTACACTGAAGCAAAAATTAAGGAAATGAAGTTATCTTTGAGACTGAATGCAAGTAATAGCTGAAACAATCTACTAGAATTAAAATTTGTGTTAGAGCCAAAGCAAGTCAAGCAGCGAGGCAGAGGAACAGTGGCAACTTCTGAGCATCTAGTAGGCAATGCATTTTTAAAAAAAGGCAGCAGTACTGCTGCCCCATCTCTTGCAGGGATGATGGAGCATGGATGTGCTCCTCATCATGACCTGCTTTGGGCTGGTGGTGGTTATTGTGATGGAGAGGGGGCCGTGGGCCTGTCACAGCTGCTCTGAACTGCTGTGGGGGAAAGAGGGAGAAAGGAGGGTGAGCATCTGGGGGCAGTAAAGTCTGTCTCAACCCGCGCAGCTCAGCTTGATGTGCTCACATGAGCACTCACTGATCTGTTACCTTGTCCCTTTTCTTGTCCCTCCCATGGAAAACAGATGTGGAATGTCACGTTATGTAGTCTAAAAAGTGCCACATCTGACACGAGGCCATGACTAAAGATGACGCAACAGATGGAAAGCAGCAAATTCCCAAGTGCTACAATGTGTGCACGTTCCTAATTAGTCCTTGCATGTTTTCTTCATTTCAGTTCTTGTGATTGAGCTTATAAACAGACACCTAATCTATTGATTAACAACTGCTTCACATATGGTAATGCATAATCACCAAAAGCCTGAAGAATTCAGTTATTACCAAAAGCCTGAAGAATTCAGTTATTCATTATTTAGAAATCAAACCCAATCAGATTCCACAGAAATCTGATGTTCTCTCAGCTGTGCTTGGCCTAACAAGCCACCACCACCTTTTAGGGAACATTAGTTCTGTTTTTAAAGAAACTGATGGCGTTTTTCAAGCTTCTACCTCCATTAATTTGAAGACCTCAATGAACTGTGAGTGACACACACTGAGGTCTCAACAGGCAGGATAGTGTTGAGAAATCAGAGGACACAATGAAACATCCCTTCGTGTAAGAAGCAAATGCAAAACACTTGAGGCTTCAGTATAACGTATTTTTCTGGCATAACATGGAAACAGGAAAGGCAAACAATAACTGATGAAAAAACATGACAAAAAAGACACACGTTCTGAGAATTTTGCATTAGAGAAATGTGATTCACAGCGCGCACATCAATGCAACGTAATCCTGGCAGTTTAGAAACCTAAGTCCCCCCTTTGATGGGCATGTTGTTTAAATTCCCAGGGACTGGTGTGCATTTCAAGCATTATTATAAATAACATCCACTCTTTGGAACTCTATAAGAGTTTTAGTTGATTTTTAAACACTTGTGTGTGAATGGTCTCATTAGACATTTTTTCCATTTCATCTTTAGGCTGCATGTGTTTTTTGCTTATTGAAGCACTGTTGCCTTGTTTTGTAGCCATAAAGAATTGTTCCAAGAATACCAATATTTTAGAAAGGTTTTCATTCCAGACTTGTTTCCCCTCTGAGAATTTAAACCTCCCCCACCCTTGCCTTCTGTTCCCAGTTAGCGAGCTACATAAAGTAACCTAGAAAGATGCTGGACCAGAATTTCAACAACTGGATTACACCATTTTCTTTACCTATGCTATAAATTTCCCAGTAAAAGTTGTCTACAGCCAACTGTGAGCTTATGATAAAGGAGGAATTCTTTCAACAAAATAAATGGATTCAAATGGTTTGTTCAGTCTGACTCATGTTACCCTGATTATACACGAAAGGGGAAGGAACCAGCCTGATTTGACACCTTGTAATGGAGGCACATAAAATTCTTTGATAACTGAACACTCTGTGCCTCCAAATGAAATGTAAAGTTGCACAAGTACAGTAACTGCTATAAATAAGAGATTCAAACAACAAAAGATTCTTGGGGTTTTTTTTATGCTAAAGTTTTCTAAAAATGTAAGCTGTAAAGAAAAAAAAAAGCAAATGAAAATGGATATGGAGGTAAAATTAGGCAGAAGGTGACTGATTTTGTAGCTGAGAAAGGCACAGGGTTTTTTCTGACAGCTTTGTTGTAATACTATTTAGTGCATTGCAGAGGCACCCCTTTGGTTCTCTACATGAGTCTAAATAGAAGTATATAAAAACTATAGTTACAGATCCATATTTCCAAAACATCTAGATTTCCATATGCTGAATTTAGGTAAGAAATATCTACAAGATATGCAGCACCTTCAATTGTAAAGCACACCCATGGAATTCAGAGTCTAGGAGGATGATATTTATCCTGAAACATGCGGTCCATTGCCTTAGGCTGCTCTCGTTTGCTCCAGGGCTGTACCAGGGAACACTGTAGGTCCTTCTGAGCTGGAGGTGTCAGGACCCAGCTGGACCCAATGCTCCCAGGGTGGCTGCAGGCTTGCCTGCCTTTTGGCAGATGGCATCCCTCTTTGGTGATGCACAGAGTATATGGATGTTGACATTGATCTGTATATTACAAAGCCTGATGATAGCAGGCATCACTTCGAGAGTCCATGCTTATCTTCACCCTTGTACCCAAGGGGAACAAGGACCAAGGAGATTTTAGAGGTGCAAATTCCCACCCAAGCTTGACACATCTCCTTTCCTCCCCCAAATACACACACATTAATTTTGGCCCCTACTTTGTAATAGACAGTGAAAATACACTGCTTGTTTTTTGCAAAGTTCAGAAACCAAGGTCAAAGTGGTAGTTACAAACCTGTATGAGCTGGGCTGCACTCTCTGGACTGCCATACCGATGGTCATGTCCGTTGATAGCCAACACCCGGTCGTTCTCCTGAAGCTGTCCATCACGGGCAGCCACACCACCTTCCAGCAAGTTGAAAATAAATACCCCTGGTTCATCAGCCTTGCGGACCAGCTTTATTCCCAACTGCTCATCTGGACTACTTTTGTTTAGCACAATGTGGAAACTGTCATCCCTACTGCAGTGAGCATCAAGGGGAAGTCCACTGTTTCGGCATCGGTACCTCTGCTCTCGGAGTACTGTCAGTCGGAGCACGTGGCAAGGTTGCTTCAGGATTGACAGGGCGTAGTTGTGAGGCACATTTTTGATGTCCATGCCATTTACCTGGAAGAGAGAAGCAGAAATCAGCATCAGAAAGACCATCTAATCTGAACTGGCACTGAAGAGGACAGTCTATTTACACAGATGTCTTCATATGAACTGACATGTGCTACTTCAAACTGTGTCACACAGAAGGCCAAGTTTGCAGTGCAGAACAGTTTTACCCCCAAGGAAAGGACACCCTGTACAGACACTTTCTGCCCTTTTGTTCCCCTTTCTCCCTGCTAGTCTCCAGACATGCATGTTATTTTTCATCTTTATTATTACTTTTTCTCAAGCTCCAATATCCTTTAATTTATCTTAGTTTTATTCCACTAGCTGCTTATTTCAAATCACCTTGTAAGACTTCCCTTTCACTCCCACCAATTTCCTACTGTTTCTCTTCTTCATTATCTCCCAGCTGTTCTAAGTACAGTAAAAAAAAAAAATTATCTCCACTAATGAATCTCTAATTAAAATGAAGAAAAGAGCCTCAAGTAGAAGTTTAAATGCCCTGAATATTTACTAGCAATTATGCTGATATATCACAAGAAAATTGGGCTTTTTACATTTCTCAGTGTTTTCCACGTAAGATTTAGCTCAGATGGCAGTAAAACTGCATAACTGCCACTTCTTTCATTTGGCTGAGGAAAAGAAAGATTTAAAAAAAAACCAAAACCAAAGAGCTTCCAGTCAGTCCCGTCATATTTGTGTGTGTAAGAATGACTAGGCATTGCACTTTATCACCGCTGAATGAAAACCAGGTGCAAGGTTATAACTTGTTGCTGGCTGAAAAACCCAGATCATACAAGCTATTTCCATGTAGTTTTACACTGCACAGGTTGAACCATTTAAGTATTAAGAAATGTCTCCAAACTTCAACAAAAATGATCCCCAACACAGACAAAGGTGTTTGACAGTTTGTTTTTGCACTCTGCCTGTGTGGGCACAACAGGACTGTCCCTGTTGCAGTCTGATGGGAGGGCTGCACCCTTAGAGAAACAGCTCAACTAACTGTAAGTCGAGGGCTTGGGAACCAGGAATGGCATGAGCTGCATCATCATGGGGCTGAAATTGATGGGAATCCTCTGTCAATCTCTGGGAAGTTGGTCACAGCTGGGGAGAGCTGAGCTGGACCTGTCATTGCTGCAATCACAGCTTCCCACTGCAGTTTGGATGTGCCCTGCAGAAATAGTTTTTGCTCAGTGGTGCCATTAACTGCTGCTCTGTACTGGCATCAGGACAAAAAGCCTCCCTGAAAAGCACAACTGGGTGACACTCATCCAGCTGTGACCTGGAACAACAGTCCAGAGGTATGTTTAAGAAGTGTCAGAGTGAAGTTTCCCCACAACACAATCTTTAGAAATGCCTTTAGCCATGTTCTGTCAGACATGAAGCAGAAGACATGTCACAACAATGTCTCGAGAGTCCTCAGCTACCACAGGGGTCAGCAAAAGTGAGGAAAGCATGGAGGCTTACAGGTCGTTCTCTGAACTTCAAAGGACAGTATCCTTAATAAATTACTCTCACGTAGTCAGTAGGACACTAACTCTACCAGCCAGGCATGCCAGAGAAGGGAGTAAGATGGACATGCAGAATCCCATCTGGAAAATGACCACGAGATATGCATACCAGACCCTGCAGTCTTCCAGCTCCTGTAACCTTATCCCAGCTAACCCCACACCAGCATGAGTCTATCCATGGCAGTGTGGTCCTGAATGAAAAAAGCAGTTTGCTTAAATGTTTGCCTGTAATTTGGAAAACCTATGCTGAGTTCTTTGCTGTCTCTACCACACTGCCACCAGTTTTGGAGACATCTGATTCAAGATGCATTGGGGGTACCTGCGTGAGCTATAGCTGTACTTTTGGCTTACAATGAGAACATACCAGTGTACTGCAACTACACACCATCAAAACATCAAAGCAAGGAAAGGAGATTGTATTTTCTTTCATCATTCCTTTCTTCTAAGGATTGAAGCATTAATTTAGCACCCTTGCTGAGCTCCAAGTTACTAGGGCAGCTGAGAGTGAAGTAGTTCTTCAAATGCTATTGCTGAAGTCACTGCTCACAAGATACATGATCTTTAACCATCTGGCTTAATTCTTGTTCATCTGTTATATATTTCTATAAAAACAGGAGCAGAAATAGCAGCCAGCAGCTAATGCCTGAATGCTGCTCAGGTTTTTTCTTTGAGATTTCACCTGTGGCTGCTGGTGAAGCAACACTCCCAAAATAGAATAGGCAGTGTCTCATGCCCTGTATTGCTGAATACATCATACAGAGTAGCTAGATGCCGAAATAACCCCGATCAGGCCTCTATCACCTGTGCTGGTGTTAGTGTGATGTAAAGCAATGGAAACCTCACTGAGATTTAAGCCCACGGTTCATTAGAAACAAATTGGGCAAAAAGCCCAGCCTCTGCTTTCAGAAACAAAATTTTTGCGCTACTGGTTCAGAAATGCCAACAGGCTATTGTGCTATGTCGTATTTTGGATCTACCGTGTTTGGAGAGAAATCAGGGAGGTCTGGTAGTGAATAGGAAAAACCCACAAATCCGTAAGCCTCAAAAACTGTTGAAATGAATGAAATCATCACAGCATGCAGAGGAACTGAATGTCTTCCTGTATGCATCATTCTACCCACACAAACAAGCAACATCGCAAATCTCATCTCATGAACAATTTACACTGTCTCATTCTTGGTTAGGATACTTTTATCTTGTACCTCAGAGGTACGATACTGTACCTTTAGTATCATGTCTCCAGGTAGCAATCTTCCATCTCTGGCAATTACTCCATCTCGATAAATATGCTGTATAATGATGTGAACCAAAGGAGTCTCACTGCCTCCCACAATCCTAATGGCCAGGTTTTCGTGGGGATCAGTACGGTTGATCTTAATGCAGGTAATTTCACCATCTGGAATCAGGTGATACAACCTGGGAAAACCTGGAAATACACATTGCAAGGTATTTATCTGACATCACAGCTTCACTTTGTTAAAACATGCATGACACAACTACAAGTACCTGCCAGTTATGCAAACTAGGTTATGGATGGATGTGATCTGTACTAAGTGGGGATGAAAGGATACTTATGTTTGCTGAGTGGACTTGAAGGAATTTATTTTTTTTTTTAATACATACATTCAAACTTCCTCCTTTTTCTCCCAAAACACAGCCCTAAAAAACTGATTAAATGGACTTTAAAAGAGTTACATGTGATAATATTTTAAAGGAAGAAAACACATTATTAGTCACCAGAGACCACTCTGAACCAGGCTATAGTTCCTTGCTAGCCCTAAAGCAGATAGACATGGACATCTCAATAAAAATCCATCCCAGATGTGGTGACTGCAGACTGCTGTCTCAATGGTAGCATCCCAGGATGGCCCATTTTCCTCCATCTTTGGTGCCATAGCAGAAAATGGGCTCTTGGTTGGTGACATCCAGGGAAGTATTTTTTTTAATCCTTCATCTGCCAGAAAAGCAAGATTGCTCAGGCAACTCAAAGTACATAGTAGTTTCGCTACTAGACTGCTCTCCTTTCAACACTGCTTGAACTCAAGGAAGCAGGAACGATAGGCTCTTACTGTGATGCGCCTGTATTAAAACC
>JANHGN010024158.1:84265-108156 GCA_024605025.1 Megaceryle maxima
AAAAAACCCCACACACACAAAAAAAACCCAAACCATAAAAACCCAACAACAACAAAAAAAAGCAAGCTGGAAGTTGTTAAAAACTCTTCTTGGAAAAAAAAAAAAACAAACAAAAAGCCACCACACTACTGCCTTAAAACTCTGCAATGCTTTCAAAGCTGTCAATGATTCCATGTCAAAAATTCAAAGATTATCATGTGGGAGGGACAAACTTAGTCACATTCTCTGGTAAGGCAATAAAAAAAAAAGTTATCATACTTTCAAAACATGTTACTCTTCCATCCTCCTGAAGACATCTCCATGGCTGTTGCTGTTCTGTCTCTTTGAGCTCTGAATGCTAGCCAAACATTGTAATCTAATAATATGACATTCCCTCAAACCAGACTGCAGCCTCTTAACTCAATAAAAGTGTCAGGATTTAATTTTATTCTGGTGTTCTCTTTTTACCCCCTCCCTTTTCTTGCCTCTTTATCCCCATGCACACAAGAAGATAGCACTGCTCATTTTCTAGTTTTTCTTCAGTCCTTCACCCACTCTCCCAACATGCTCTGGTGCAACACAATGTGGGCTATTAATTTCTGGCTACACCATCTCCCCAGAACATCACACATGCCATTTGCTCTTCCAACTGATCTGACATGCCCCCATAGTCTTTAAGACCTGTGGTTTGCATGTGTGCAGCTAGTCCATCTTCAGCTTGATGCTGCCCCTTGCCAAGCAAATTTGTTTTTCACTGCAAATCTATTGGATCACTGAGCAATTTGTTGAGCCATGTAAAATTAAAGCTTCCCCCCCCCCCTTTTTTTTTTAAAGACCCTGGTGACATATGTTTCCCAGAAAATGAATGCTGAAAGATGCCACCAGGCTCTGAAACCATCACTTTTAGTTCTTACTTCTGTTTCGGTTGCTGTGATGTAGGTCTCCAGGGGTAATGCCCGCCTGGCTGTCCTCTGAGGTGGGGCTGAAGGCTGGGTTCACCAACCCTGGCTCATCTGTCATTAAGGCGATGGTCGCAGCTGCCGAGAGCTCAGGGCCTAGGGCAGCTACTGCTAAACTGGACCCATGGTCTGGAGAGCAGTCTTGGGAACGCCTCTTCCGTTCCTTGGTAAGGCCATAGTGGGATGCTCCTTTACATCTAAGGAGAAGGGAGGGGGAGGGAGACATGATAGTAAGTTGTATTTACCCAGTGCCAAGGAATCACTTGGAGTACAAACTGTGACAGTCATTGTGGCAGAGGAAATACGGATCCTTAACAAGAGGGAAAAATGACAGTCCTGTCATGTTACACAGAATCAAAAGAGGGAGAACTGTCCTTTGAAGTAGCTGAGTTGCCACCTTACATAGAAAGATTGGTCAGTGAAGGAGAGTGGTGTGAAGCCAGACAGCTTTTCCAGGTCTGCTGGTGAAATAAAATGAGCCTTACACAGCCCTGCATCCTGAAAAACCTTCCTGGTGACCAAGGTGGTCACACTGGGAGCACAGCGCTGTGGTCTTTCACGCAGGAGGCAGGGTCTGCCCTTCAGGTAGAGGCCAATGCAATCAATGAAGGGATGGCTGCAGGCAGGAGTCGAACACCAAGGGTTTGCAGAAATCAAGTCCCCATGTGATGCCTGTACAGACCATTTACTATTCAAACTGCACCTGACACTGTTTTCAAATTCAGACATGGAGATGAAATTTCCAGCTCTGCCTCTTCTGCTCAGTTGAGACAGTAAAACAGAGGGGTTGTTGCCTTGCTGGAGGAAGAGGTGCAAGGGGGAGTGGGAGAGAGGTGTCAAACTGGCCCCACAGCCCCCACCAGAGCCGAGGAGGGAGCACAGAACTCCCACTGAATGACTGAGCACAGGTACTCAGAACAAGGTCCTTGGGGCCAGTCTGGGACTTCACCCATGTGGGGAGCTCAAGGCTCATTCTAAAATAATTCTGAGGGAAAGTCCAAATCCTAAATCCTGACTTGACCTCTGCAGCAACAAAATCTTACATATTTGACAAAAACATTCATGTTTCCAGAAGAGCTGAAGACACAGCATTTTAAGAGGCAAATTGCAAGCCTGCTTTAAAACAACTTACTTATGGTCCCAACTATCTGCCCTAGATTCATCCTAGACAGCAAAAGTAGGACCATGCGTGGCATTTTTTTCTTTAAACTTGTTAAAGAAAGTCACTTGAATGAAATTAAAGGTCACTGTGCTCTTCATGAGTCAGTATTTAATTAAAGCTATAAAATAACTCTGAAGACAGAACAGCTCAAGGTCACAGCACCTCTGACTTCTCTCCAGCACCATTTCTGCCCAGTGTCCACCTACTAGAACCTCATTCACTGCATTAAAAATAAAAACCCTGCCTTTTAATCATAATCTAATGAGCTTGGACTATTTTCAGTTACTATTATCTCTTTCTTTATAACAAAAGCTAACTGATGACTTTCATAAAAGTGCCCTGTAGGACAAAGTCACAGAAATAGCTGCAGAAACCCTGAGGGGTAGAAAGCTCTTCATAATATATGGCATGCACAAAAGGCAATGCATAATACATACAGTACACAACGCTAGTGGGTTAAGTGTCAGAAAAAGAAGTAGTACACTCTACAGAGGCCTTGAAAGAGAAATGATTTATGGAGGCAGTTCCTGGGACAGAAAGATGAGATGAGGATGAGTCACAGAACTCTCTGTATCAGCTTTGGAGCAGCAGTTTAATTTCTCTTATGCTATTGAGTTTTTATGAGAGACAACTGAATTTAAAACTTCTTTTTAGCATTAAATTATGATTTACAATCATGTACAATCATTTACCTCATACTGCCTGGCAACTTTTGTCTTCAAGAGGGAATAAAAAAACAAATCCAAACTGCATCATGTTGATGCAACTGTACAAGGGCTTTGTATATGCTTTGAAGTTTGGATGGGAATGTCTGTGGCAGAAGTTGTTTCTGAAACCTTTCACAAGCAAAACAAGATATTGTTAAGGAGGAGAAGGTTGGTCAACTGTTTGAAAAGACCAACATAAAACTATTTGGGACAACTATTCCAAGACTGCAACAATAATTGTGTAAAACAGGAAGAGCTCTTCTGCCTCCACAGCTGTGGGCATTTTCCTATTCCTCCACCAAAAAAAGGTGTGACTTCCTTATGCCCCACACTGTGTCAGGATGCCCTCCTTTATATTTCATAGGGAGTAGAACCACAAAGGACTTCCCCTCTTGCAGCCTACCTAAACATCTCCAACATGGCATTTTGGGAACCAGTCCTTGACATCTGCCACTTGCAGTAAAGTCATGTTTACTAATCCAGTCTATGAATGCTCAATAAAATAGTTCAACAGTCTAAAAAGCCAACACAATGAAATGAACATAAAGAAATGGCTTCGGGCTGAATTGTTTCCTGTTTTCAAAAGACTGTCTCTGCTTTAAAGAGATCCTGCAAAGATTCAGAATATGGTAAGAGTTAGTCCTACTCCACATTTTATTTTATTTGCCTCTGTTTTCACTGTGCCAGTAACGTTTCAGTAGCAGATATTACAGCACCAGCCTTGTGAATGGGTCCTCAAACACAGATTTTTTTTTATTTTTAGTGGGTTCCATGAAGATCAACGCAAAGATCAGAAGTGGCTCTGCCCACAGATTCTCAGCTCTATGGATTCAATCACTGCCTGGTGCCCATCTGCACTTCACTACTAAAGCCTTCACTTTCTGTGGAAATCCTCTCTCACTGCTGCTGGCTGCTCTGCAGACACAGTTCACAGCATCAATCCAACAGCAATAAACAGAAGAGAGTTACTTTGAATGTAGAGAGAGCTGACACAGTTTAAGATGTGGCTTATTGGAGAAGACAAGTTGTCATGATACAAAGCACAAGGCATATCTTTCTAACTCTGCCAGAAATAGTTAAAAGAGAACCAAAGCTGTTCAAGTATGAGCAGTGAAGCTATTTCTTAAATAACTATGGCAGGCATAAATGAATACAAATCAAGCCCTCTTTCCTCAGATTAACACAATGTCCTTGAAGAAGAAAAAGAAGTCCCAAGCCCTCAAACTTGTAATAAAATCTGCAACAGCATCTCCTCACTTTCATTGTTTTCCTTGTACTGACACTGCTGTGATAACAGAAAACAGAAGAGATGACTGTCTAAGTGGAATCATATTTATAGTGTCTCAGCTACATTTTTCCATATGGTTGAATTTGGCTCCCAGAAAAGAGAGATCCATAAAGCAACTACATGCCAGTACTAATTATCTCACATACTATGATTATTAATAAGATGCCTGATTTACAACTGGAAGAGCAGAATAACCGATTAAGGCAGGCCAGTCAGAAAATTAACCTAGTGTTGTCTGGTGGCCAAGGTGAACTGCAGATTTATGTTCCTTCTCAGTTGTGCCATACAACGAGTACATCCGTGCAGCTGTATGATACTGAAACAATTTGAAGGCCATAACCAAGAGATAAACAGGCATGAATAATGTGTGTTGTACAGTTCTTGCCATTATGGTAGTGACACTGCGTACAGGAAATTCAGAAAAGTGTTTCTTCTTTTTGCATGGCCTCTGATGAAGCAGAAATGTGCTGTCCTACATGCTGAGCTAGCCACTGAGCAGTGAGATGACAGTGGTGGCTGCTGAAACTTCACCCAGAGCTGCAGTTCTGGCCCAGCACCACTACTGGCAGCTGCAGGACAAACCTTGCTCCACACCATGCTCCGCATCCAAGGGAGGCTCTATGCTCCAGGTTTCAGAAGCAGCACACACTCAATGTGCCAGAGCCAGGAGATCCAAAACCCTGTGGCTGCCTTAACTTTGTCCTGCCGTTTGTGAAAACAAGCTTTGCTCAAACTCAAGTACAACAGAAACATTTCAACTTCATTTAAAAATTAAAATGGTTTGAAATAGTCAGTGGTTTGAAAAGAGAGGTGTGTTTTCCTTGCAGCATCCCTGACACACACAAAAAAGGAAGGCCTGAAAGTGGGGTTGATCTCCACGATTTCCATTACACAGGCTGACAGTGGAAAAACGTAAAGGCAAAACATAAACAAGGGCAACTCCATGGATTTTTTCACTTCTAATAATCTAAGTGAAACAGTATCATGGGCAAAAAAATTATATGTATGTATTTATAATGCATTTTCTCTTTTAAAAACACCCTTCTTTCTATCTGTGTCACTTGACAGGCTATTCCTTTTTCTCCCTGTCTCACACCTGACTGCCTGGGCAAAAAATAGGAAAAAAAAGTGAACCTAGTGAGTGACAGTGCTTGTGAGCCAAGTCTGACACAAATAAACAGCACAGGAGCTCTCCCTGCCTTGTTCCAGCAGTGCTTTCCCAATCTCACTTCTAGTGCACTCACATTTTGGTGCTGTTTCGCTTTACTGCAGCAGCAATGGACACATTGTGTGAGTGCAATTAAGAATAATGTACACAAAGAGCTCAGGATTGCCCAGCTGAAGAAAATACTGCATAATGGGCTGTCATCACTGATCCAAAGCTAAACCCTGATCAGAGTAGACAAGTATGTTTCAGCTCTGCCCTCGCTGCAAGCAGTGTCATCCCTGTGTAATCTGGACTTGATACAAGCTGGGATCAGAAGTACCAACAGTGTGTATCACATTCTGACCCCGTCTCAGAAACTCTCCTGATGGCTCTGACCCCTGAACTGATCTGGTGGAAAGGCTGATGGAGAAACTGTAGTTGTTCAATAAGGAGTGTCCTGGATAACCTGGTGCTGATAACCTCACTTGTGAGACCCTGTTGAGCATCTGGGAAGGAAGAGGGGGATTTGAATTGGAGAGGTTGCCTCACAAGAAGGTGTGGGCCATTCTCACCCCATGGGGACCGTTTTCACCATGTGTGCATTAGCAGTGACTGTAGCCAATATATAACCTAAATATCAATCACACAGATTTCAGTCCAAATACCTAAGCTAAAGCTTTCTGAAACCCCCATCATAAGGGAGTGAACTGACTTGATGAGTTCTTAGGCAGAAACAACACCAACTCTTCTGATCTTATTTTTGCCAACAGGGCACCAGGAACTGGAGCCAAAAAATGAAAAAGCAGCAAGACATGGAAACTCCAAATCCCACGTTACAGAACTAAGCCAAAATCACACCAAATGCACAATCACCCTGCCAGACCAACCATATCAGTGCTTAAGAGGCCAGAGACATGAACATCTTCAGCAGTGAAGGTGTCCAATATCCTACTGCTCTTTGCTCCCAATGATGTTGCATCATCCTTGCCAGGAAATCTGGCTTCTGTGAATCCTGGCCCTACTTGCAAAATTCCTCCCTTTTGCTATATATAAAATCAATCCTAGAACTGACTGATTAAGCACTCAGTAATGTTTTTTCCTTGGTAATTCCAAGTTCTTGCAAGGATTAACCGCTGCATAAATGCTGTATATGAAAAACCTTCATAAAGAAGTACCTGTGGGGTTTTTTTCTGTTTTGTTTTGTTTTGTTTTGTTTTTATACATTGCCTTTTCTGCTTTTTATAAAGGGATGTGTTATGTCAGGAGCATTCCTCAAACTACTGTAATGACCAGCTATGGCTAGGAAGGTCCTGACTACATTAAAACTTCCTCAATATTCATAAATAAGTGAATGAGACATTTAAAAAGGAAAGCTTAAACTCCTGAATTACAGTTTCCAACCAACATTCACTGAAAGTTAGGCAGCAAAAGCCTTGTCTAAACATGTAAATAGGAACAAGCTGTTTTCTGCACCTGCACTCGAAGTTCATAATGCCAGCAACATTTCCAGATGCTCACCACTGCTGTTCTTTGCACTCTGTACCCTTATATTGATGCACTTACGTATCCTCTCCTTGATGTTTCCCAGTGTCGGAGGATTGCCATCTTGTTTGGGGTAAAAGTTGCTCAGTTTTCATCTACCTTAAGTGGGAAATCATCCCAATTGCTATTAGTCTTTCAGTTCAATACCCCTATAAACAAAAGCCTTTTAGAGACATCTTCTTAGGATATCAGAGCTGGATAGGAGGGAGGTGAGGGCCAGCAACTTCATCCCCACTGCCTCTGGAAGGTTGAGGGTAAACGATTCTGCCCTATGATTCCATAAACACTGCTCTGCTCCATGTCACATTGGAGAGAGCTATCATAGAAGTTCAGATGAGGTAAATGGCTTCTCTGTCTAGCTGTCAGAGAGATTTTCTCATGTTATTTGCTCTCTACTGTCAACTAGAGGCCTTTGCTGAAGTATAAACACATAGTAGATTTAGTGGTTCTATATTTCTGCATTACTACTCTATAAATATTTATAAAGCTCCTCATAACATTTATTTCTTTAAGCTAAAGATATTTAGCTTAAATACTTTCCCACAAGACAGGAAAAATCTCTCAAATATATATATTTTTTTCCATTTAATTTCCCTGTTATGGCTTCCTAGGGTATTTTTTTCATGCTTTTTTTTTTTTTTTTTTTTAATGAAGCCATTGCAATTCAGCAAACTCTGGAACTACCCTGACAGCAAAGCCTAAAGTTTTGTTGTGCCCTATCTGTAAAGATCTGCCCCCAAGACTGGCTGTTACTTTTTCAATGCTTTTGCACTATGATGGTGTCAAACAAAATATATTTGTATATTATACAAGGAACATGTGCAGGAGTATCTGTATGTCAGGGTTTAGGGTCGGGGCAGCCCACTAAACCTATAATAGATGCTCTCTGTTAACCCCTCTCCCTCCCCAAAGGGGAAGAGAAAGGGAATAAGGGAGAGAAAGGAAACTAGAACAGCTTTAATGAAAAATGGAAATAATAATAATAAAAAATTGAATATATACAAATAGATACAAAACCAGTATCGAACCCAGCCCCATTGATGGCAATTATGTCACTATCATCACCGATGCTGTGGAGCAGGCACCGTGAGAGTCCTAGACTGGGCCCAGTGGCAGATGGGAGCTGTGTTCAGGAGGTGGATTCTGGTACCAGATTCAAGAACACACTGATTCAAAAGCAGAATGGACAGAGTCCTTCTCAGATGCCAGCCATGGAAGAAACCAGAAGAGGACCTGAGCCAAGAAGTGCCCAGCAAAGCAGGCAAAAGCTGGATGAGACTTGATCCCCAGCTTTATATTGAATAAGACATATATGTGATGGAACATCTTGTTGGTCAGTTTGGGGTCACCTGTCCTGTCCTCTCCTCCCTGAAGGTGTGGTCTTTCACTTTCCTGCACCCCCCAATGTGGTGCACAAGATCCAGCAGTGGCCTTGGTCTGCACACCAATCGTTGGTAGAAACTCTAAACATGGGGTGTTATCCCTGCCAGCAGCAGACACTGTCTGTGAGAACAGGCTGCTAACTTCAGACAGTGCAGTCAGTTAGAAGAACTGAACTGAAAAGTAAAATCACTGAACAGGATTAGTTCTGTTCTCATTCAAACCAGGACACTGTATACTTAACACTTCCACATCAGCTACTCTGTAAGAATTTGGATGCACTGCTGGAAAAAGGATTTACAGTTCCCATAGATTAAAAAAAAAAAAAAAAAAAGTTTTCTAAGCATATGAGAAAAACACATATTAAGCATTCTTTATAATTACTATGTTAGTCACCAGCTACAGTGACATGCTCCCATTTCTGTAACTTGGTTGCTGTGAAGGAGGAGCGATCTTGGTACCGGCCCTTACAAGTATTTCGCATTGGTGAAGAATAGAATTGCAGTTCAGAGTTCAGTCCCCACAGTTCCCAAAAGTACTGACATACAGCTGGTGCCAGGCACAGATTGAACAAGCATTCACTGCCCATTTTAAATTTGCCTGCTCATATTGAAGGAAGGGAGCAATCTCCAGTTTTCCTACTACTTTTCAGGAGAGTTGAGAGAACCTGGAACACATTTTTATTCTTAAATTGTAGAGTTTAAATGTCATGTACATGCTACCAAAGTATCATGTAACGTGGTCATATTTTCCCCCTTCTCTTTAAAAAGCAAAAAGTTGTATTTCAACCACCATCATCAGCTTCTATCATGAAATCTTTTAAAAGTTCCATTATCCTCCATCATGGGAACAGTGAATTGGAAGAAATAGGTAAACAATCTTAGTTGCCTGCAATTGTGGTCAAAAATAATGACTGGGATTATTGTGCAATGATCCCAGTTGTTGTTGGGACTGTGTACAAATTGATGGTCCAGATCATGTTCTCTCCCTCCCCTGACTCTTCTTCCAGGTCATTACTCTGTCACTGACAAATTTAAAACTACAACTGTACTGATTTCTCTTCAAGGTTCAAGCATCATTTCAAGTTCTAGTGTTAAACTGTTCCAACAAATTACAGCTGTCTTACATGTAGAAAATTGAGTTGTAAATTGCTAAAGACAGCTGAGATGGGCAAGTCAGCATATGAGATGGAAATGCCAACTTCTTTTATGGATTAGAACAGCTTCTGTGTTGTGCCTAACAGAACTACTACTTTGGAGAAGCTAATATTTATAGCTGACTTTGTATCTTCACCTTCTGTGGCCCTTTTCCCACCTGTGCCTTAGCCACCAATGCTCTGAGAACACATAAGGGCATCAGCAGCCTGTTCCCACTGCTCACATATAAGGTATGGCCTTGGGTTGCTGCTACCTTCTCCAATGCTCCTTTAAAGGTAGTGCTAGTAGAACACAAGAAGACCTTGAGCAGCACAAATGAGGAATTAACCAAGGTAAAACACTGCAATCAGCCTATTAATCATTATTTGCTCCTAGATTACTATAAACAACCATTTGTCATCACAGCGAAGTTACTGGCCAGAAGTACAGAACCAAAGTGATCTTGTGTGATGCAAAACAGCAGCAGTATTTATTTATTCTGAACTTATTCAATTAAATGCTGAAGCTCCCCAAGAGTAATCTACATATCTCATTCAATCTACTCACACCAGCTTACACAAACACTCTTGATAAGGTGCTCATGTACTGACACAGCAAGGAACCTATGAGTCCCTGGGTAGGAGATTCAGAGCAAAAGAAGGGAAAAAATAAGAGACTAGCATTTCTGAGCTGGCAAGAGCCTGTAAGCCTAGCTGATGGCTTCTAGTGCTTTTAGCTTTGAACATATAGTATATCATTTAAACTCACTAATCCTGTTCAAATGCTATTTTAAAGGCCCAAAGTACTAAAAACTCCTCTTGACTTCAATGAAGGTGGAGCCTGATGAAAACTACCAAGTGCTTTCAACACTTTCCAGAATTGCATCATTTTCTATACAATACACTTAAAAACTTCAGACTTTGCACTCTTGAACAAGAGTAAAACAAACATTGTTTCAAAAGAGAGAAAAGTCAAATTATAAAGACCCCAAGAGGTTCCTTCATGGAAAAGTTAGGTACTTATCAACAGTTATACATTCTTTTATCTAGAGATGGCATGCAAAGGGGGCAATAGCATGCAATGTCTGTCAGCTGGGTATCTGGAAAGCAATGTAAAGACCTGCCATTCATTGGTAACTCTCAGCTTCATATCTGCTTTTCAAGTCCATCCAAGACCACTCAAAGAACAGCACTGGTACTCTGCAGGCAATCTTGACCACTGATTTTTGTCTTATGCTAAAAAAATATTAATATGACCTTTTTACAGCAGAAATTGCGATCATATGTAATGAGAATGCAGCAGGACCTCTGAATATATTCCTCATTTAGAACTTTAGCTGAAAAATGAGCCTAAGGAAAACCATGGCACATATATAGAAAGGCTCAAAAAATGTTAATGATGCCAAAATCAGGTTATCTGTAACAAAAATAACAAGTGTGAAGACAAAGAAATTCTAAAGTCATTACAATACTATACCTCATAATACTGCACTGTATGATACACTGCCTTTTTCAGTGTATGTGGATACACATACAATTAACACTAAGAACTAGCATTCAATCCATTGATTCACATGTTCTTCACATTTATTGTTCAGTGTTTTGATCACCGGATTATATTCAACAGGTATAACTAGTCTCCTGGAACTTAGTGTCTCGGTATTGTCTTCCTTTTTTACTATCCCCACCTATACTATAAAAACTTCATGATGCAATGAGCAAAATATGCTTGCAATGGGACAAAGGGTTTTGGTTTTTTAACGAGAGGCAGTATCAGCATAACCCAGTTCTTGCAGCTACAGAGAGGAGAGACTGACAGACAAACTTTGCATGTACACCTACTTAGCACTTTTTTTGTTTGTTTGTTTGTTTGTTTGTTTTTAATAAAACCAATTACACTATCTGCCATGTCACAGACTCAATGAGCTAGCACTACTGAAAGCAGCTTTGAGGCTTCTGTTGGCACAAAGAAGAGACACATGTACATAAGACTCTGGATATAAAATAATAAAAAAGGAACATTGTGTTCAATTTCAAGGTGTTTTCAAACCAAGGTGTGGGTTTACTAATATATTCTCCACCGGAATTTGAAATTACAGGAAACAAAGGGTCTGCAGCCAGTAAATAATAAATGCTGTCTTTATAGCCTCTTTTTGACAGAACATGCTATGGACAGCCACCCACAGCTCTAGCTCTGGTGGCACTTGCCTCAGTGACCCAAAAGTCACATAAAATGTCCTTTAGGTCAGCATAGGGATCTAAATTACATCACTAACTCATCTTGGTACATATCAAGCTCTGAAACCATGCTTACGTCCTCATGAAGGAGGTCAGAAAAAGGAGCTCTCAGAAGCTGAAAAAACAGAGATCCCTGTCAAGTGCCCATCTGAGTGTTGAGCAAACATTTTTGTCACAACAAACAGCATCTTAGGATGTCACAAATGTTTCCCATTTTAAAAAGTAGCTTTCCTGTATGGTCAAATTCAATGTCTGATATTCAGCAAGGACCCTAAATCAGTCCTGTAAGAAATGAACTACATTTGACTCATGAATCAGTATGTCTTTAAACCCTAACCCAAAACAGGCTCCTTGTAGCAGTGGGGAAGGAAGAGTACATTTCCTGGTGCACCACAAAGCTTGGTTTCCAGGATTTCAGCCTAAAAGAGTATTGACAGTGGCAACAGAAGTATTCAAGTCACACTGTTGACTAAATATCTCCTTACAGTTGTTTTTTTGTGAAGTCAACATAACTAACAGTACATTTTGCTAGAGAAACATCATTCTGGCTTCTAGTCCTCCTAGCTCTGCAGTCTTCTCTTTTGCAGGTACAGTTGGAAGAGGGTGGGTCAGAGGGATTGTTATGAGCCAGTTTTCAGAACAAAACTCCCCAAACCCATTGAGCATGAAAAAATCCTCACTGCTTGTGGTTTTATGGGTTCCACCCAGTTGAATATGAGATACTTCAGCAAGATATTTCACCCTCCCATTAAAATAAACACACATTGTAAAAGCATTTAAAGGCTCCAGAAAGTCCATATCCAGCCACGGCACAAGTATGACTGGAATGTTGTTTACAGTCTTTTGAAAGCTCACATGGTAGGAAATGCTTGCTTATGCTGTAAAAATTGTGAATAACATTTTTTGTAATCACCTTTTTTTTTTTTTTTTTAACAGAAATATCAGAAATACTTTTAACCTGAATTCCTTTAACGAAATCTGAAAAAATCCAAAGCCACTCAGCCTTCTTCCCACATTGCTACCTACAGGCAGTGCTGTGCTCAAAATCATGGAAAGCATCCCAAAACACAGTGATGCAGTTTTCCTCCTGTTGTATGTGGACCACTGTCAGATCTTGTTTGGCAAGGGAGGCTGGCGGAGCTCACACCCTCACATCTCAGTTTTCAGGAGTGCTCTAACCACTAAAGCTCAGGTCAGGTTGGGGTGAGGCTGATCTCTGCTCCTCCTGCTGAAGCTTATTCAGAGGGGCAGGTTAAGCAAGAGGGAGCTCAATGCTATCATCAAATGAAAACCTGGCACAGGGGAAGGGAGAATCTGAGTCCTGCTTCAAAGGCTGCAGTGGCTTTTTGGTTGAATCTGGGAGAGGTTCATAAGAAAAGGCACCTTTCCCTGTTAGTCCAGAGAGTATCTTGGGGAAAAACTTGTCAATACCATCTAGGTTCACAAATCTTTCTTCAGTCTCAAGCTGAAGAAGTGACTTTAGAGTCTTCAGATACAAGTTCAGAACCTATCCATAAAATTGTGTCTTGTTTTCTTAGACCATGAGGATATAAATCAAGGGATAAAACATATAAACCAGGGTGGAAGCAGGAATCCAACCCTGAAACCCCTTATTTACAAAGGATTCCTTCAGAAGTGGATATCATATTTCCAACAACACAAACTGGATTTCCCTAACAAAGGTGATAGAGTCACAGAATAGATCACAGAATTACAGAAAAGCCTATGCTGGAAGGGACCCTGAGAGATCATGTGATCCAACCTTTCATGGGAAAGGAAACCTAGCATCCTCTCCAATCACAACTTGAAAATCTTAACTGATGGGAACTCTGCCATACCCCTGGGGAGGTTGTTCCAGTGAATGACTGTACTTACTGTAAAAAAGTAGAAGGAGAGAACTTTTGCGCCGTATCTTAATTTAAGCCCAGGTTGCTCAGGTTGATGATGCTTCATAAGTTACAAGCAATAGGACAAGAGGAAATGTCCTTGAGTTGTGCCAGAGGAGGCTTAGATTGGATGTTATGAAAAGGTTCTTCACAGAAAGGGCTCTCAAGCACTGGAACAGGCTGCCCAGGGAAGTGGTGGAGTCACCATCCCTGGAGGTATTTAAAATTTGTGTGGATGTGGTGATGGGGGACATGGTTTAGTGGTGACCTGGCAGTGCTAACAGTTGGACTGGATGATCTTAAAGGTCGCTTCCAACCAAAACAATTCTATGTTTCTATACACCTTAGCTTGCAGATGCCATAGGTTTTTAGCTTGCAGATGCCATAGGTTTTTTTTAGGTTTTCTAAATCACTTCTACTCTCTCAGATGTCATACTGGTTTTGCATAGCATAAATGAGAATAAATGTTTTCATTCTGGGTTTTTTTTTTTTCCTTGCATTTATTAAAAAAAAAATGTTCAGGGTAAGAGGCAGTCCTCATACTGTTACAAAAGACCTTAATTTATGTACTTATCCTGCTAAAATACAGGAAATACAAAAAAATCCCAAAATGTTCTTCAGAAAGCTGCTCTTTCATTCCTCTTTTATGCCCCTGCAGCCTTGGGAATTCCAGTATTCAAGTTCTAATAACTACTTTTGCTTTCAAAAATAAAATATAAATATCATGCATGTAGCTGGACACCTAGACCACTGTGGGCAAACCTGGGTAGCAGGTTTGGAGAACCAAACCTTGAAAAGGAGCTGCAATTATATTCCCTGTGGTAATTCCGAGGTGGTGACCTTGTCCCTGCTGTCCTAGGAGAAGTTATATCCTGCTTGACCATCCTGCACCCACAAAATAGGTTGGGGCTGCTGGGCAAGAGGCTGCCCTGAAATGCATCCAAACCACAAATTCTATGTGACAGGTTGTGGCATCTGGGTGAGTCAGGCAGCCTCTGCGCCTGCCTGAGGCTGTTGCAGCCCAGGCTGAGATTTTGTTAATGTCATAATTTAAGTAGACTTGGGTCTCATTAGCAGTGATGATGGACCCCCTGAAGGAAAACCAAGGTAGCATAGGAAATGATGTCAGTTCATCATCGGCTCTGAAAGGGGAATAATTACATGTCTTTTTCAAACTGAGACGACCCTGCTCCTTCAGAAGGGAGCTGGCAATCTAGCCTCCAGCAGCATGCTCGTGCCATGCCTCATCACTTGCTAATTTTTACAGCAAAGGCACTACCAACATCATGGCTCAAAGTAACCCAAGCCATCACCAACAGACAGGATCTCCAGATGGATATCTAGACCAGTGTCCAGTGGACAGGAGCATGCTGGGGGCATCAGACAGGTTGGCAGCCCAGATTCAAACATACATACTTGCTTCATGTAAATATTACCTCAACAATCTGTCAAAGCAGTTGGCTCATTGATCCAAACTGACCAGCTTTATAAACACAGAATAATCTTACAGCTACAATAAGAAAATTTCCTCTGATTCCAAAATATCTGCCCCAGCCTGACATGGACATTGAGGATAAAAAACCATTGAGCACACAAACTAAACAAAACTGGTAGTGCATTTAAATACTTACATTATCAATTGAGATATTGAACTCTGTCTTAGTATTTTTCATAATGCCTCGGACTGGTGGTTGGTGGTTTACCTATCCTCAGCTGGTTGTACCTTCTGAGGAACTTCCTTAACTGTCCTGAAACAAGTTTGCTTCCTGAAGGGCAAAGCCAGGCACTCAGCACTGTGTGATTATAAGGGTGCAGTAAAGAGGGAAAAGGAGGAGGAAGAAGAAAGGGAAAGAAATATCTAACAATTTAGTTATTGTAAACAGAACAGCCTCCTAGCAAATTATTTTCTTATGTCTTTGAAAGCTAATTGAAGATGCTATGACATCACTTAGGAAGGCTTGCTGGGTATTTAGATAGTGGCATTAAGAAGACCTTCCAAAACTGAGCAAAAACAATTATGTAAAGGCTAACCACATCAGCCTTCAGAGGTGGTGCTGCTTCCTAAGTGGCTGTCTGCAACAATAGTACAGAAGTACATGATTACTGTAGTGGTTGTGGAATGATACCCTAGCCATACTACGTATATTATACGTGTAGAAACACTTGTCCAACAATAGCTTCCCTGGAGACACCCCTGTTCCAGAGTAAGAGCATTCACTGGAGAAGCTACCCTAGAGTAAGAACAGTATTGTCACTTCACACCCAACTTTATTATGGATTAACTTCCCCATGTGCTCAAAACATCTTTTGGGGATAATTTCTGCCCTTTCTTCCCTGCCCTTTCTTTTGGCACTAAATGGAAACCATGGGAGTTCTCAGTGACAATTTTAGCTGCTACTTTCCCAATGACATTGCACTCCATGACTCCAGGCTCTGCATCTCAAGATCCCTTTTTTACATTAGGTCATGGCCATGTATAATCACAGAATCAGTAAATTTAAGTCTACAAAGGTACCCGCCCATTCCTTTAGCCTGTGAAGAAGCAGGCATAATGAAGTACTAATATTTATGCCAATGAATAAATAACACAGGGAAGTGAATCAAGAGATCCTTCTGCTACTGGGGAAAAAATAGATAAAGTTTTTTATTTCCTTTGATAACTTGTTTTCTGATAATAAACATATTAAAAGTTTTAACAGTGTTGTCCTAATAAAACTTCAGGGGTGAAAAAAGCTCTCCCAATTCAGTGGTCAGTCTTTTCTGGCAGAATCCTTTAGAAAAGAACCTAACTCCTTAAAAGGTGATTCATTTGATCATTTGTGTCTAGCAGTAGTTCAGGATCAGTTAAGTGGCAATATTTGTCCAGTAGTTCAAACTTTGGAGAGCCAGGCTCTACCCCTCAACAAGCCACATCATGAAAACAAGTTACAGGTTCACTTTATTTCATGTGTAATAAAAAAATCCTTAGTGCTTACTATGGGTTTTTTTCAATGTGTCCCACACACAGATTTGGCTCATTTGTGGGTTCTTTAAACTACCATAGCACAAAACCCAATAAGAAGAAAAGCAGTCCATAGAGTCCTAACTGTAAGAATGGGACTTCTGTTCCCATCAGATACCTCAGCGTCTCTAACAGAAAGAAGAGAGGGGAATAAAAATAACAGACACCCATTTATCTCCTAAATGTAGAAAAGAGGTTGGGGCTTGAAAGATAGCTCTGGTGCTGAGCTCATGTGGTGCTAAAGACACAGAAGCATGGGTCACTCAGATTTCTGTGCTTAGCCCTGGACGTGACAGCTCACCATTGGCTTGCAAGGGCAAGGACCATTTCTTTTCAATTCGACTGTTTCAGAAGACCTGGAGGAAATGCTCTTTGCAAAGCAGTCAGAAGGGAGGGGAGGATAACGTCAGCAACTGCTTCCCCAGCACAGAGGACCACAGGCAGCACAGCTGTTCTTTCTGGAAATGTCAGGGAGGAAAAAAAATGTGCCAAGGGAGTTGTCATTGGTGCACAGCACAATAGGTGATTGCAGAATAATGCTTCACACAGCCCTAATCTCTTCTTGAAAGCATTGCTCAGGAAGACCAGGTCTGACTAACTGTACAAATAGCAAATACCACTTGAAAAATAGACATGTAATTTATAAAATCACGGTCCAGTTTCCATCTGACAAAGGAGAGCAGAAGTGTGTCTCAGTGCAGATGCTGCAGCTCAGATAGCCCTGTATCAGCCCTCTCCTGCATGGTTGTAGCCATGTTCAGTGAATGACAGCTGGAGGATTTCAGATCATACTGATGACGCTACCTCTCTCCCTTTCTCTTCCTCCTTTGCAAGCCGCCTGCTGCAGGGAAGGTCTGTGTAGGGCCAGTTGTCCCATCAGCACCCACAGAAAATTGCAAAAAGCTGCCCCTGGGCTCTGCAGGTAGTCATGCACCTTCAGAGGCAAAACATGATCTCAAGGTCAGCTTGCAATCCTGCTGATGTATGCCTACACAGAGAGCCACGGCAAGTCTCAGATGGACATGGGCAGCCTCCTGTCCTCCTTGGTGCCCAGGGCCTCCCAAAGTGGGAATATGGGGACTAAGGGAGGAAGAAGTATCATACAGTGACAGACCTACCCGATTGTCAAACACTGACAGGAGATGGGGAAAAAATAGCACAGAAACTTTTTGAATGAGGAAGACCCAAAAAACCCTGAATTTCCCTGCAGTCAACAGAAAAAAACCCAAACTTGAATCCTTCACTTTCTTGTACCCAGGACATTGAGGTGAAAAAAAGACAACAGAATGATTTCTACCTCATCCCCATCACTGTGGTCCATCAGAGGTGTGGTTGAGAGGGGATCAGGATTCATCCCCAGCCTATAGCTACACTGTTCAGCTTCTTCAATAGCTTATGAGACAGACAGCAAGTTCATTCACCCCTAAACCCCTTGAAACCTTCTGTGGTGATGTGGATGACCCTTACAAGGACCAGCTCAATGCTGAAGACCTTTCTGCACACTTGCCCTTTAGCTGCAGATCTGACCATTCACCCAGCAGGTCATAGTTTTATCACCAGTCCTGCAACTTTCCTGAAAACATCCTGCTTCTAAGGGACTTTCTGTTCAGTGTTAAAGTCATAGAGCTTGTATCTGCCAATGCAGAGAGATTAATTTCAACCAAAAAAACCCAGAAGAAAAGTCACAGTTTTGCCAGATCTCTTGTCATGCAGCTACCATTATCACAAGGGACAGAAAAAGTGGAGTCTGAGGTTTTACAAAGCTCCCACACAAAGAAGAATGGGGAGGATGCAACAGAGACTCCTTTTTGGAGGAAGGAGGTGGTTGTCACAGAGACTGCAGAAGCTGGACTCCATGACATTTTGTTTGTATTGTTTCAACTCACTCACCCTCATTCGCCCTCAAGGGATGTTCTGTTTTTTTAAAATTGCTGTTTCTGCTAAAAACCGCATGGTGTGAATCAGTGTGGTTAGATGCTTCTTTCCCCCATATTTTTTTTTTAATCTCTATTATTCTATCTCTGTGCTATATAGTTATATAAAATAAAAGCTTGCGCATGTAGGCAAAACCTCATTTTCTTCCTAATTCATTCCAATGCAATTCAAGAGAGTAATTTGCTGAAGTTAGTGGGACAGTATCTGTATAGAACTAATTTAAGTAAGATAAAAATCAAACAGGTTGATATTTTTATTATTTCTTCTATAGCTGTCTCAGTGCTGGAATAGCAGATAGAGTAACAACTAGAGACAAGGTCCTTGAACCAAACAAATCACCTAGGTAAGAGGAATTGAATTATATAGAGGGAGAACTTACACTACTTATTTTCTTGTCTTATTTTATTTTCACTGTTTCTAGTAGGTTTTGTAGGACAGTTTTAAGGATGTCAGTCCAGGTGGTAATTTAGTGAGGCAGAGGATCAGTTAGTAAAACTGTGATTAGATGTCAGTGCTACAACCGAGCTATTTCACAGCCTGGCTTGACCTATGTTTAGTCTAACAGATAAATGTTTAGAGTTCACCAAGACTGCTGAAATTAAGTTAATATAAAGGGTGTCTCACCAAACCTGGTCAATTCATAAAGCTTTCTTTGTTTTTAGTCTTCAGCTGGGCATGTTTTGCTGAAGTTAAGCTCTGTGGCTTAAATTCACTATTTACTCGTATGTTAATCCATAAATTTTAAATAAGAAGCATAACCAGCTCAGGGTTTTACAATGCTACAATAGTGTAAGGTGATGGAAGACACGTGGCTCAGCATGCTCAGCACTGTTGGAGTTGACCACAAGGGTCCTTGACAGATCAAGTCAGTCAATTTCTCTTTTCCCCTTTCCTCCTTTACTCTCATTGAACAGGACAAAACACTCGAGGGAATAGGCCTTTCAGTCTTTTTCGCTATTTCACAGACCAGTTAGGTGCTTAGAGACAAGAGAAGGGAACAAAAAGGGTCCCACCACCACCACTACAAGGAAGACAAGGCTTGTGCAGTCCTGTCAGAAGTGTGTCTTCGTGGACTGTTTTAATTTACCAGTCTCAAAATTACTGACAAGTGATCTCCACTTACCTACACAGTTAAATCCGGGACCAGTGTACTCTGTTTTTACTTGATCTTGATTCTGTGCATTTGTTGCAGCAACTACAATGGAGACTGTGTCTGAGAGTGTCTTATACTTTTAACCAGTTCAGTTCTCCTTCACCAGACAGAAAAAACATGCTGCCATCATGCTGTGCAGTGTTCAAGGCCAAGATTCCCTGATACCCTTGATCCCTTGGTACTGCTGTACCAAGCAGGGCAGAGAAGTGGGAGAGGCAAGAGCAGAAATGTAAAGAAAACAGGAATTGAGAGGAAGCAAGGGAAGGACAAAGATTTAGGGTAGCCAGGAGCAGACAGGTAGAAAATGGGTAAAGAAACCAAAACAGAGCCTGGCACCGGCGATGACTGAATGAGCATTACAAGTCATGTCAAGGGAACCAACAGAAAGATTGCTATTTAAAGAGTTTCAAACCTGCATCTTCTTTCAAAATGTATATAGGGCAGAAGCAGCTGATTCGCACTTGGCAGGTAGCATCAAGAGAGTTTATGCAACACTGCAAGAAGATAAGCACCTATTTAAGAGCAAACTGTTATTTTTACCCAACACACAAGCAAATCAAACTCTGTCATCACAGACAAAAAACTTCCCTGCTGTCAGCTATGAGTTCTCTTGGTGCTGTAAAGCACCACAGGGCACAAAATCACTATGGTATTTTTTGCGTTGGTTGTCAACCTCTATTTGCTGGGGATTTGGAAAACAGAGGAGACATGAAGCACAGGAAGATCTGAACAACAATTAGCAGACCTTAACAAAAGCCAAGGAGACCATCAGAAATCTGTGAAATGCATTTTCTCTCTAAGAAAGAGACCATTAACCTCTCTGCAATACTGAGTTAGAAAAAACATCAGGCATGTAACTAAACATCTGCTGAAGAGGGAAGGGAGATTGCATTTTGAGGTAGGTAGAACATGATCAAATGCATTTTGAAAATATCTGGCATGGAGGTTCATCAGCTCTAGAAGAGGTTTACTTGGTCTCGGCCTCCCTTTATAAATTTATTTTGCTCACTTGGGTCACATTATTATTATTCAAGCCTGTTTAAAAAAAAAAAAAAAAGGCAGGTCTGTGGGACTGCATTTATTTGCTTTGTCAGCTCAACATATTAAGTGCAAGTTTATACATACACTATATATCTTATTAAATGCTCTGTCCTGTTTTGGTCTATTCTCTTGTGATTTATTTTAAACTCAAAGACCATAACAGTAAGTGCCTTCAAACCTACAGATGCTTAGTCTACTGGGAAAAGAGCAGAAACAAAGTGAAATGCATCAACCATTACTGTCCAACTTCATTACACTCATGTCCTGGAAGAGTAAAACAAGAATGTACTGGAATTTAATCTCCTCTGAAGGAAGAAACTGGAAGCAGCATGTTTGCTAGAAATGATGTACACTCAAACCACTAAAAATCATCAAGATATGCAAAATTTAAAAGCAATTTAAAAATGGATAATTAGAAAATTTACAGACACTGCACAGAGGAAAGTACATTTGTATGCCCATACCCTTGACCCATAAGAGAACAGAGCAGGTGGAAAGCAGCTGTAGAGAACATAGCATGTCCTCAGTGCTGGAAGCTGTGTGGGATGTGCATGACTCTGCCTGTCCTATGCCAGGGCCCAGGTCATAGCAGGGGGGCATGAAGACAGCATGGATTGCAGTAGCCACCACTGAGTGCACACAGCAAAATCTTCTCAGCATTTCTAGACTTATTTACTAAAATAACTAGTATCAATAAATACAAAAATAAAAATAAAATTAAAAATAAAAATAAATATAAATCTGCCTGGAGAAAAGGACCTGGGGGTACTGATGAACAATTGGCTGAATATGAGCCATCAGTGTGCCCAGGTGGACAAGAAGGCCAACAGCATCCTGACCTGTATCAGAAATAGTGTTGAGAGCAGGAGTAGGGAAGTGATTGTCCCTCTGTACTCAGCACTGGTGATGCTGCACCTTGAATACTGTGTTCAGTTTTGGGCACCTCACTACAAGAAAGACATTGAGGTGCTGGAGCAGGTCCAGAGCAGGGTAACGAAGCTGGTGAAGGGTCTAGAGAACAAATCTTAGGAGAAGTGACTTAGGAAACTGAAGCTATTTAGTCTGAAGAAAAAGAGGCTGAGAGGAGACCTTATCACCTTCTACAGCTACCTGAAAGGAGGTTATAGCGAGGTAGGTACCAATCTTTTGTCCCAAGTAACAAGTGATAAAACAAGAGGAAATGGCCTCAAGTTGTGCCAGGGGAAGTTTAGGCTGAACATTAGGAAGGATTTTTTCACCAGAAGGGTTGTCAAGCACTGGAACAGGCAGTCCAGCTAAGTGTTTATCACCATCCCTGGCCATGTTTAAAAGTCATGTAGATATGGTGCTTAGGAACATGGTTTAGCAGTGGATATGTAAAGTAGGGTTAACGGTTGGACTTGATGATCTTGAAGGTCTTTTCCAACCTAGATGGTTCTATAATTCTAATATTTCCATAACAGTCTGGGTTAGGGCAAAGCAGCAGCAGCTGGCACTTTCACCTACGCTCACCCCCACAACAGATCCCAATGACAACTGTAACCACTGCAGCACCAAGAGCAAAAAATAAACACCAGTGTATACACCCTGCATCTGGGAAAGACTTGTATTCATCCTTTCTCCAGCAGAGCCATCTTCCTGCTGTAATTACAAACCAGGTAGTAATGCTCAAAGGAGAGATGTGCCAAATGTTTGAGCCAGAACCAGTGTCAAGGCTCCTTTGGGAGCTGACAAGGGCGAGTCACAACCACCTCCTGGGATTCCTGCCCCCACTGCAAAACCTGTTTGGCAAAGGGCTGTGTTGCAACATGTGCTATTCATATACAGTGCTTATTTCTGACTGTAATTTATCTTCTTGGCAGGAGATGCTCATACATATCAAGTGAAACAGATTTGCTCATCCATATCAACCTACACATCCTCATATAGTAGCAGCAGCATAGCATACACTCTGCTTCCTGTGGTCTCCTGTAGATCACGGGACAGATTTGGTTAATCATGCCCATCGCCTCTCCCTAAAAGCCTGCTCCATGAGGGATGTTTTCTGTCCTTTCCTGCTGTTGAGTTATAAAATCCTCAAGTGAAGGGGCCTCTGCGGATCCTCCTATGAAACCATTCCACTACTCATTTTACATGGGAAAGGAGGTTAAAAACAGTGGGACATCACCGGTGCTAAATGAATTTTAAAAATAACATATAACAATAATGCTTATAACCTATGGAAGGAGAAAATATCTGAATGACGCTTTCAAAAATAGTAGTCTGTTCTTAATAAAGCACAAAATGTAACAAAACCATCAGCATAGTAATCTTATCAGTTCACTAAGATCTGCAGAGGAGAGAGGAAAATACAATCCTTACAGCATGTCAAATTCCCCTTGTTGTCTATTTAAGTGGTTACTAAATTATTGAAATTTAACATTAAGAATATACTACATGCTGTCTAGTGATAGATGGGACTGCAGTGGATAATATAGAGAGACGTGTAAGATTCCCAATATGTGCATGTGAAATGACTTGCTGACCTAAACCACTTGCTTCCTGCCAACATTTCAAGAGAGCTGAGGAGTGAAAAATAAATGCCAAAGTAATACACTGATGGTTGAATTTGGTAGTTTAAATTTATACCACTAAAGACATTTTATTAATTTATTTTACATTATCTAGGTAAATAATATGGAGTGAGTTAGTAGAAAAGCAAATAAAAAATGAGCATAGCTCCAGCATCTGCAAATATCTTGTCTTAAATGGACTTTGTGCCATGTGTCATAGCAGTGTCATGAAGCCAGACAACTCTACAGTGGTGATTATTTTCTCCTCACCCAGGTATGCATTGTACTCAGCTCAGTGCCTTGATGAAAAGAAGAAAAAAAGAATACCAGAGCAGATACAGTCAATGTTATGTATGATTGTTACAAATCTGATTGTCTGCCTGCACAGCTGAGAACCAGCTTTATTTGTCAATAAAAGCTGATGATGTTTCCAAGATAAATTCAACAGAAAGGAGACAGAAACTTCCTAAAATTATGGCCTGAGTTGCTCACTGTTATGGTCAGCCTCTTTTCCTTCATACTGGGAGGACATATTGTACAATATGCAGAAGTTATGGATGCTTCACATTTGTTAGGGTTTTTTGTGTAAAAGTTGTACAGCATCTGTTGCAATCTCCAGCCATTTCACTAGGTCACCCCTGAACTTGTTTCAATCTATACTCAGAATCTGTTGTCAACTAATAAATTATATGAATGGATAAAGCATGTTCTAAAGAGGCCCAAGGATTCACTGGCTAAATTCATTCTTCAGCAGCTGCAACTTTGCTGAGGCCTATGAATTCAGCTTTCTAAGAATTTAAAAAATAA
>JANHGN010024158.1:108256-175174 GCA_024605025.1 Megaceryle maxima
AAATAAATAAAAATTTCACATTCTTAATCCCAGAATAGAGTTCATCTCCAAGCCAGGAATTCTCCAGTAGCAATGGAGTTTTAATCATGACATATGACATACCATTGACTAACAGATACCTCCACTGAGGTACCAGTTCAACACAGAGGAACTAGTCTGGAACCTCCTTTTGAAATAGGAAGCCCAAAGCAGACACATCTGTGCTATGCTATTAGTCCAACATGGCCAGTGATGTTAATATAAAACCTCTGCCAATGTCTGTTGGCATCCTCATGCACCAAGTCATTACATAGCTCATTGGGGACAGTTTGGACATGTGGTCACATGCCAAGATGCAGTAAATCAGTTCTAGTATGTGAATGATAGCTCTGCTCATAAAGAAGGTCACAAAACCCAGCTGCTCTGTAGTCCCGGGAGCTTGAAGACAAAGTCCCCCAAAAGATCAAGAGTGTTAAAAAACCTGAAGACCCTCAGATCTACTAGTCTGCTTCCCTACAGTGGAATGAACTGCATTGCAGCTGAACTCAGAACCAGTATTCAGAGCAGGATTTCAGCTATGACAGGCATAAGAGCTCTGCAAGAGCACCGTTTATCCTCACATTGCAGGACAGCCCAGTTCTGCCAGATTTGTCAGAGAAATAGCTCAAGGAAAAATATCCTTGTCATGCTGCCAGTGTCAGTGCTAAACTAGGTTAATTGTCAGAGATGTGGAGGTCGGCCAAACTTGCAGCATAAGGCCTGTGTGGCTTAACGTCAGGCAAAAAATAAGTCTGTTACTTGTGTATAACCACCAATATCCTGCAACTCCCATCACATCACTGCTTCCTCCTACCCCATTCAGCACCCCAGTGCTTTGCACACTTTGGCCCGCATGCCAGAGTAGATTGCCTGTTGTGAAGCAGCCTCTGAATGGGGTGAGGTTTGCTCCCTCCATGCTCCTGTTACATGTGCAAGGCATATAAGCACACTTCTTTTGAGCAGCCTACACAAAAATCAGACATAACTGAGACGCCTCATTTATGAAAAGAAACCTTTCTGCCAACCATAATTGTTGCACTGCCTTTCCAGCTTGGCAAGGTTTCACTTTTTTTGGCTGGCTCAGGTTTTACTTTTTGCAACAAAATATACTCGTTGAGATTGACACTGGCCAACATTGGGCTTTTCCAAAGGTGTAAGAAATCTCCTGCCATGAGAAAATACTCCAACAGAGTAAAGGACTAATTCTGATGTCAAGCATGTGTAGGTAACTGTGAATGGATTAAAGACAAATTTCTTGCACGCACAGAAGGAATTAAGCAGGTTCTTTCTCAAAATATAACTGAAAACCCAACTTTCATTACACATAGAATTCCCAGGAAAAAATCAACAAATTCTTAAATCTCTCAAAGAGGTTTTGGTTTGTGGAGCTGTCCCAGATAAACTTATTTCTGCACCTAGAATCACAGTGCTGGGGAAAGAGATGCTAACCAGTAATTCTTGCTCATAGCACAAAAAATGTGTTGTGGAACCAGGGGGGATGTGTAGATGGGGAAAGGTACCATCTCTGGGAGAGGCTGGCAGAAGGTGGGAGAGAGACCTAGACCCCATTGTGCTGCTAAGAGTAAAATATTTCATTTTGGCAGAGTGCAATTAGTTCTTGGTCAAAGAGTGACTGGACTCGCAATGGTCATGTTCAATAGAAATAACTACTTTCTGATAAACCTCCTATACTAGTAGCATGGTCTGTATCAAACACTTCTCAATGCAACACCTAATGTATGTAGAAAATTCAGATTGGGCATCTCAACACCTTGAGTTTAGACAACTCCTCTACTTTTAGGAATAATATTGTATATTTGCAGTTCACTTACATGGGCTTCTGTTGGGTGGCTTTTGGGCTATATTTGCACTAAAATTTCAAGCTTTACTGGGTGATTCTAAAGGCTAGAAATACAAAGGGAGAAGAATGACAGAGGCAGGGTCAGGGGATGAGAGAGGAGAGGAATAAACAAAGTTAAGGACCAGAAGAGGTACGAAGAAGAGGGCAGGATTAAAAAAGAAGTGAGGGCTGATGGAGTGGAATCAGACACAAGGCAGTGAGGGGACAGGTTGGGGAAGTGACAATAGCTGTTGCTGGAGATTTTGTGAGAGATCACAGAAGTCTGAAGGAAAACCAGCTCTTTGGAGGCTCTGCTGCCCTTGTAGAGACCTTGGGGAGAAACAAAGGGAGCCTGAGAGGGCCCTGTGCCTACTTCTCTGCATCACAGTACCTGCTTATACTTAATGTAAGATAACATCCAGATCAGAAGCTTTCCCAAAGAGGATACTGGAGGAAGGAAGAGGCAGGAACAGAGAAGACTGTATTTCTTGCTTCCATGCAAGATGTCAAGAGTTTGCCATGTTTCCAATTCTGGTCCCTTTGTGAAGCTGTAGCATAGGGGTGAAGCTAACACACAGCCTTTGGTGCACCCATGCTTTTCTGCTTTAATTCACCTCAGTTCAGCTTTCCCCGAGACACATCCAATTCTAGTACACTGGAAAAGACCCTTCACATTTTACCTAAGCATGCTTTGTCCTGGTTATTTAATGCAGGTATTTTAAGCATTTCATTTATATTTTCATCCAAGAACCTTTCCATTCAAGCCTTGCTTTCCAACACTTTCAGCTTTGATTAACCTCATAGCTTAATTCCAATACAGATTTCCATACATGCAGTTTTACACAGAGTACGGAGGCCAACACGTGGCTTTTGCACCAGACTAGCACATTAACCCAAAAGGTGCTCCAGGCTTATTAATTCTGTCACAAGTAATGCATGCCCTGAACTCCCCAGGCTCCATGCATCTCATTTCACAAGGACAGACTTGAAGCCAAAAACGAGTTTCCCCACCAAACTGAACAGAAATTAAAGAAGTTGGCCACACAGTTAAGATCAGTGCTGGAAGGGGGTCTGCAGGGTGCACCTAATAGCTTGAACTAGCTTGTTCTTACCATAATAAAAGACATGCCCAAGGACATAAGAAGACAGCTGGTGCTTGTGTTTCTTCTTTTTAAATTGAATTAACAGAAAAACGAAATTTTACTATTCCAGCCCAAAGTGGTGTTTTGAAATTTAAGAGAGTAGTCATCATATAAAAGTTATATGGGCAAACTTGATCCAGTTAATTTGGTGAGATACCTTTGACTGCTTCACATAAAACCCAAGAGGGGTAAGAAAAAAGGAAGTAATTTGTGTGTGTGTGTGTGTGTGCAGGTGTAGATTGTGCATTCCATTATAACAAATAAGAGATTTCTTTTAAAAATGGCTTGATTCAAATTAGTGGGGTAGATCTAGCTGGTGGATTCCCAGCAGTGACTAAGGCCGGGACCTGTTTAATCCTTAGAGGGAAGCAGTGCCAGCAAGCGTGTCTGGCATGAGCTCCCCGGTGCCTGACCTGTGTTGAGCACACGCTATGCCCGGCAGCCTCCCGGGCACTCACTGGGTCAGTGTGGCCACGTGCTGAATTAAGATTAGGTTGGAAAACACCCCATGCTTTCCATGTGACTGAGGTCCTCAGAGGGACAAGGTGAGGTTATGCACTGCCTAGTCTTGCAACCTCCTTCCTCTCATAATTTTATTTCTGATGTCTCATTGAGCTCAAAGTTCAGGAAATCCTTCTATTGAGAAATAACCTACTGCACAGGTACTGTTTTGAAGTGAGAAGAATAGCAACAGAGGCTGGTGTCCCTCAGTGTGAGCAGAGCCACCAGATCCTCAACCCCAAGACAGCCTCCTGCAGTGACCAGAGGCTGCTTCTCCATCCATACACTTTGTTTTTAACTGGGGGAATAATGTATCCCAGCTCAAAAGAATGCTTACACAAATATTTCCTTTCTGAATATATTTTAGATAAGAAAGAAGGCTAGAAGATGCACATCAAAGCAGTTTTACTGCTATATAAAGGAGAAGGCATGAACCCTGGACCGAGATCTCCTCAAGACCTATGTAGACCCTTATGATGCCAAGAGACATTGGTCTGGTGTGCCTACCTCACACCACCTTCCAGAAGTGCCTTGAGGGAGACCTCACAGATTTCTCACAGATTTCTGTTGTCCTTTTTCCAGGTGTTTCCATGAGCTTCCCCTCAGGAAAGAGCACCCTGGCTTGCCACAGGCTGCTCTTCAAGATTTCGCTAAGAGCAACGACAAGAAGATCATCTGTGCTGACATCTTTGCTGGGAGCAAGGGAGGGACAACAGACAGTGGCCAGGGAAGTGTTATTAATGCTGGCAACAGTGTCAGGAGATACATATTTGATTGCTGAGATTACCTATAATTACCAGACTGCTAATAGAAAACTAAAATTAGCAGCATCCAACATCTGTGCTGTCAAGTGTCACTACAACACATTCACACTCGTCTTTGCTACCCACGTGGCACCCAGCTGAAATACAAAGGTGTCCAGGACAGCCTGGACATAGCCTTTCCTCATCTTCATCTCTTCTCTTTGATTCTCCTAAAAATCTCCTTTTCATTTCTTAGGCAGATTCCAGAGCCTGCATCTCCAGACAGGCTTTGGGCTCTACTGTAATCCCTATCCCCTGAGCTACCCATTCTGCACTTATGAAAATAAAATGCCCTTGAAATAAAGCAAACCCCACCAATGCAACACAAATAACCTAACCTTTGTTTGAACAGGGCAGAAGGGAAGACATGGGCTGTATAAGCAGGACAGTGCAAATGCCAGTGCCCTTATTCTTCCCTTTGCACCAGCACCAGTGACCACAACATCCATGGTCCTCCACCTCTTCTTTTGCTGCTTACACCCCTGCCAGCCCCCTCCTCCTCCTTGGCTGGTATCTCTGGTGGCTGCCAGCCAACAAAATAATGAGTCCTGACTGAAGCCAATATCTGTACTGGCCAGCAACCAAAGACGGTGTGATAATGAAGAAAAAAAAAAAAATTACTACTACTACAGCCTGGTTTTGAGCTGTGGGGAATGCTGTCAGATATGCTACATGTGGCAGTGGTTTTACAGTTTCCTGTGGAGAAAGATTTATGAAGCTGCCTCTGTGGGGTTTAAGGCACAAAAGGGCTGGGGCAGTAAACCTGTGCCCCCAGGTGCCAGGCTGTCCTGGACACTGGTGCCCATGATGTCCCACTCACAAAACTTTGCATGAAAAATATCCTGCATGCAAGTGTGTGAGCAACCAAAGTAGCAACCTGTAGGTCATAATATTTATATGAACTGATTAAATAGGACTAAAAACAATATTTCTTTTTCTTTCGACTGCTGCTATTAGAAAGGCCCTTGAAGCCATCCCACAGATGAGTATGTCAGTGCCTTGTTTGGCATTTAGCAGCAGCCAGAGTCACAAAATACACATGTAGGAGAAACTGCTGAAATGCGTTCAAACCACCTGGCGTCCTTTGGGACCATGTCAGCCCCAGAAAATCCTGCATCCAATTGCCCCAGCCAAAGATGAAGCAGAGCAGGAGGTCCTGAACACCAGCTCCTGGCATCAGGTAGCATCCAGGGCTGGGCACCAGAGAGGGGATATGCACCTCCCATTGCTGACAACCGAAGATGCACGTCCAAGCCCCAGCCCACACCCACTCCATTAAGAATGACTGCTGACATCCAGCAAGACTAACATCTCTGTGGGTTAGAAGGCTAAATAAATTAAAGACAAATAGCTACTGTACGGCATAGCCCTTTACCCTGTGAGAATCAGTGAACCTGAATTCCCCAAGAAAAGCAAGTAGGCTGTGTCTGCTCCTCTGCTCTGATTAATCTCATCAGTTTGTTTTCCTGGAAACTAGATGTCCCAGATGCCATTGTTTCCATTATGAGTGTTCATCTGCTCTGTTTTGAGCTTGATTACTCCTGTAGCTTGTTTGGTTTAACTGTTTTTTGTTTTGGGGTTTTGTTTGTTTGTTTTAATTGTTTTATTTGTTTGTTGGTTGGGGTTTTTGTTTGTTTGTTTGTTTTTAAATTAACATTCTGAAACAAAATGTCAGTAAATTAAAACGAGGGCATAGCTGCAACTCTCAACACCAGATTTGTTAAGTGTTTAGAAACACCTATGGCATAGAGAAATTCTGAGCTGTTGTATGCAGCGTGACTAAATTATTAATAGTTGCTGTGTATATCACACAAGAATTTCAAAAGGGGACTTAGTGTTTCTGCAAAACGCTGCTATTTTTGTCTGACAGTAGAGACAAAGTCTTTTGGAAATTAGTCTCATTGATACTAATCACAACTGTTACTAAAACATTCCCACTGTAGGCAACACTTTTTATTTTTGAGCAGAATTAGCCATTTCATTCATTATCTCAAGGAAAATCTTGGGAGTTTACAATTTGTTAAAAGTCAAACAAAACATAATCAAAACATACTAGAACAAATATCTATTTCTAGTCATAAAAGTCCTATTAACTAGTACAATAACATTCAACTACAAATTACTATCACTTACAGATGATACCATCGAGTATTTGTTTTATGGGTTAGAAAGATCAGCTATGGGGTTGTTCAAAATGTTTGTTTGGGTTTGGTTTTTTTAAATACAAACATGAAGATATATGAATGGATTGCTACATTTAAAATTGCGTTACAGAGAAAATAACATTCTGCTGTGGGCAAAAACAGAAGTACAGGAAATTTCTTTCTTGTCTCAAGTGAATTATTTCTGGTGAAAGGCTTCTCAGTGTTTTGCTACAGGCGTACAGCTTTACACACAGAACATTATGCATGTACACACAGAGAGAGCTCTACCGGGGCTGTCTATCCTGATGCCCTCCTCTACTCCCAGCTCCCCCCTCAAAGCTATTTATGGAAAGTAAATTAAAAACACAGGTTCAGAAATGGAAAAAAAAAATGACAAAACAACAAAAGGAACAACCACCAAAAATATCAGCACAGAACAGCAAGTTGATAAGGAAAAAGGCAGCTTCACTCAATATGTCTCAGCTGCTTCCAAAGCAGAAAGCAATGGGGACGTACTGCTATTATTAGCCCTCCGGATGGGAAGCAGCTAGTTCGCAGCACGGGTTGAAGCTGTTGGCAAGACGTTGTGGGATTTTCTTTGCACATACATACATGCACAGACACATAGACAGACAGACACCACCACCACCCCCACCACCCCCCCCAAATGCTCATGGCAAGCCCCTTCCCGCCGCTCAGGTGAGACAGACAGACAGAGAGCACGACATTGGCGCGACTGTGTGTACTCACAGCTCAGAGTACAAGAAGTGCAGGTTGCCCACATTGTCTATGTAGTTTGCAGGACTTAGCCAAGGTAGAACCAGTAACAGGAGAGCCTTCATTTTCAGTGCAGGGCTGGCACTTCTGCTAGGTTTCCTCTTTCCCACCGTCTCTCTGTGCTGGTGGGACACACAACGTGAAGCTTTTGTGCCAGCCAAAGCCCCTTCTAAGCGAACCTTTCCATTTCAACGCAATGGTAGCACATTATGAATCGAGCTTAAATCCCTTAAACGAAGCTACACTGCAAAAATCATTGACCTGTAAGAGGATTACTCGATCTGACTCTCAGATGGGTAGAAGTGAGGGTTTAGGGACAGCACAGTGTGGTTGGCGAGACAGTGACTTATGCTGCAGAGGAGAGTGATGCTCTGAGAAGAGACCTGCCTCCTGCAGGATTCAGAGTGGTTCTTCAGAGGCAGCTGGTACGTTTACATCACTGCCCACAAGCAGATGGGTTACTAGCTAAACTGCATCACGGAAGGGTGTAGCTGTCAGACAAGGAGGGAAAAAAATGCCCCCCGTGGAGTTTTGAAGCAGGCGATATCAGAAGACCACACCTTTTTAAAGTAAAACACCACAAAAGATCAGAGTCAACTGCTGGCTGTTTGCATCTCAATCTGAATTCCCCAAATCCAGTCAGATGTTTTTGTGCAAACAAAAATCATGTAATACTCCAAGGACATGCCTCTTCTTGGAGGTTTTTGTGGTTTTTTGAAGGATGCAAGAACAAATATTTTAAATAGAATGCCTTTAATGGACTACTCCATGGTAACCGGCATTTAGAAAAAAAAAAAAGTTGTCTCATCAATTACAAAGCATAAAACAGCAAACTCACCCTGTTCCATCATTGACCTCATTTCTGATCAGGGCAAACTTTCATTTTCTCTCTGAGAACAAGGATTTGTCTGAGCCTGAATCAAGCAAGAAACGTGAGGACTGCTGACTACCCTGGTGAGTCTAGCAGAGTCTACTTTAATTTATTCACTGAGAACACAGATCACATTCAGTCAAGATTTCAGATGGGCTTTGAGCCATTCTTACTGCAGGCACCAGATTGTTTATTATTATTTTTTTTTTTTTTATTAGCAAAGTCACACACTTTCTCTCCTCACTATTGATTCACCAGAGTTAAAGACAACAGTGTCATCTCAGTCTGCTCAGTCTGTGCCTGGGCATGCCAGAGCACAATGTCCTTCCCCTCTCCTGCCCTGCTGTGAGTTGAAGGTAAGAGAGGTTTCTGAGAGTTAAATTAGGCAGAGGCATAAGATACCTTTGGTGACAATTAATTAATGCTGTAATTAAAAAAAAAAAAAAGAAAAAAAAAAGAGCACTACAGTCTCTGAAAGCACAAGGTTGCAGGAGTCCCCCTTTAGAGGTCACTCAGAAAGGTCCCTCCTAATTCTTCCCTTGGGTGGGAATGCCTGTGAGGCTGCACTACGCCCTGCCCAGAAAGCTGAAACCCCCAGCAGCAAAGGTTCCCCAAAATTTCCTACTCCTCTGCCTCTGCCCTTTGGGTTTAGGGTAACTCAATCCTCCAAACCATCATGAGGAAAGAAAATCCATGTCATGAGTAGCAAAGAAGAAGCTGTCTGGTCTACATAGCACTGCCTTGTACTGCACTACCTTTTGATGGGAAGGGAGACCACTGCGCCATCTCTCCAAGCTCCTGCTCCCTGTGACTTGGTGGAGGGAGCCTGACAAAGGAGAAAATGGACAGCAAAAGGCTGTGGGAACAGGTTACTAAGCCAATTCTTCTTACCCCTGGTTGGACTTCAGCCAAGTGATCTTGAAGATCCAGAGGGGAAAATCCAGGCCAGGGACATACAATAATAAGCACTGGAATAAAACTCATCAGGCTTTTACAGGACCAAATCAAGGTTTACAACACCACAGTTCTGCAAGATGTGTATATGAAGGGCATTTTTTACTACTACCCTAAGGAAGATAAACCAAGACACTGGAGTGACTTGCCCATGTCCATGTAGGTGAGTCAACACTAGAAATCAGTAATTGTGCTAGTTATGTGGCTTCTGTGTAAAATATAATATTCCAATTAGCTAATTTGGTGTGTGTGTTTGGGTTTTTTTTTTCCTGCTAGTTATATGGCCACAGCGCCATCATCTCAAAAAAATGAAGACAAGGAGGCTCTAAAATACATTAAAGTCAGCTGTATGTATAGCAAAGGGAAAGAATATTTGCACTAGGGGCTCAGGATTTTGTGGTTGGAATCTGGAGGAAAACATGATCTCAGTGACAGCAGCTTACAGCAGACTGTTAGTCCTTTGCATTACTATTGAAATTAGTATTTGAGCCCTGTTAGAGAAGTATTGACCAAAGGCAGAAAATGATAAGTAACTTTGCTGACTTTTCCCCTTAACAGCAGAATGGTAAACTGGCAGAGCACTGCTGGCCTGGGCTGGAGGCTGCTGCCACCATCTCTTATACCATGAGACAGCAGCAACCTCAACAGAGAAGCCAGGTCCAGAAGGGGAAGGGCCAAGGGCACCAAAATCCACAAACACCAAGCCTCTCACATATGAAAACTGGGCTCTTGACCTTTGCAAAGGGTCAAGAAACCCTTTGCTAATGTTTTGGGGTTTTTTTTCAGTTTTAGTAGTGTAAAATGCTCACATTTTTGGTTGGTAAAACGACCATAACTGAGTGAATATCTTCAGTGAATAAACTCCTTATGAGTATCCAAGTGCTTTGGGAAATGAGGTCTCCAGTTCAAATGGGGCCATGTTTGAATGACAGGCTGCAGAGACATTTCCAGTTAGAGGCTTCAAGACCCCGAAGCCTGTGGCCATGTAAACACACCTCTATGCTCCAGCTCACCAGCCTGCTCACCAGGGACTCTCTGACCCCCAACACTACCATGTCTGTGCAGGAACATGACCCCAGCAGCATTCTGGAGCCCTACATTGGTTGCCTACAGCTTTCTCTGCAATGCACAGGCAGAAGCACGCACCTAGGAACACAACAGACACCTACCTGCAAAACACAGGGAAAGTCATTTCACTGGACAACAGATACAGGCTACAAAAAAGGCCATCTCTTAGACCACACCTCTCCTCAAGTTCAAGGTGCTGTTACCTGAACTATGGCAAAGTATTTGTCTGCTGTCAGAAATGACAGCCATGAATGTATCTCTTTATTTTTTTGCCTTCCTTTCAAAAGGCAGAAGATGCAAGACAAAAGCAGCAGTACCCTGTGAAACAGAGGATCATTCATCATCTGTTCTCTCCTTGCAGAGAAACCAAACTGCTCCCTGGAGAGATATCTCCCAGAGGCAGGAGAGATGGTGTCCTGGACACCAAGAGAGGTAAGCCTGGAGGGGGAGTCCAGTCAAGGAGCACTTCAATACCATGCTGCTCTGCGAGCCCCACGGTGCAGTCAGTGCACTGGGTAAGTGTTCACCTGGAAGAAAGGAGCACTCGGCTCCAAAGACCAATACCAAACCAGAATATTTTCTGCTCTACTTCTCATATAGGTCATTTGTGATTCAAAAAAGGATTGAAAAAAGGGCAATTATAAAACCCTTAATGTACTACTAAAATATTTATGATAGCTCAGCTTCCCAAAACTCACAGATCTCTCCAGATGACTAAATACACACTTCCATTATGCAGCTAACCACAAGGTATCTGCCCAGAACTGCTAACGATAGCATGAGTTACCTAGAATGCATTTGATTCTAAAAAACAGAGTGAGGCATTGCCATAGAAATGGACTAAGTTCAGCTCCAACTTAACGATTCTGTAAGGTATTCATTGGGAGTGAAATCAATAAATCTTTGTTTACATTATCTGTCTATTTTAATCAGCATTAATTGAAGGTATTTTTTCCTCTCCTTAAGAAAATGAGCAAAAAAAGGGTCTATCAACAACAACTTACTGGGTTTGGAAATGCTGTTCAAGATGACCTCGTTGCATGACCTCTGAGCAGTGTTCTGTGAAAGGGCAGCTAACCATTAGCTTGTCCAGGAGGTTATTCACCAGTATGCTGGACTTCCTGCATGTCTGGAGAATTACAAGCTTGCGGTCCATGGGGCAGAAGTCTTTTTCCACGAGGAAGTTCGTAAGGCAGACTGTGCAGAAGGTGTGACCACAGAGCGTGTCTAATGGCTGAAGCAAAGGTTGCAGGCAAATGTGGCATATCAGATCATCATCTACTTCTTCGGTGTAGCTGTACAAGTGGTTTTCTTCCGGTAAATGCGCTTGGCCACAAGTGACACAAAGTGGTGGGGAGTTATCCTTCATTTCTTCTTCTTTCTGGCTCATAATCAGAATTGATGCAATTCAAAAGGGGGCAGACAGGAATACCCGATCCGTTTTCTATTTGTGAGAGCTGCAGCAAGGTTTGTGTGCCATCAGATCTGTGGGGAAGAAATATGAAGGGTTATGTTCTGGTTTGTTTTTCTCTTACTGTACTTACAGGATGTATCTCACTATGAAGTACTTTAGCGGCTATTAGGAAAGGATTTAATCTTTGCGACGGGATGGTGAAATAAAGAAGGGGGCAGAAAAAAATAGAGTTAGGGAGTGCTTTTCTCTTAACTTAAGCTCAATTTACACAATTACTTTCATTGTAAAGAAAGCAGTCTAAATAAAGAGAAATACTACAGTCATTTAATGGTTGAAAACCTTAAATTACCATATAATTGCAGCTCCAGTCAGCTGATTTAGTGGTCACATTACTTCTGATGGAAAAGCAGCATCATTTGCAGACAAACATTGCAAGATTGTGTGCAGAAATATAGGTAAGAATAATGGTTACTGCCCAGGCCACCTGCTCAGCAAAGCAAGGGAGAGCAGCAACTTCACCTAAAACACACAAGCATATAAAGACTGTACATGCAGCCAGAGGGAAGACAATTTGTGTCATGAGAATTTAGAGCTTGGGACCCTTTAGACCATCCTTGTCCCAGAGCAGCAATGGTTCTGCTTCCCTGCATTGAAAGCTCATCTGCTTATCCCCCCATGGCACTGCTCTGGATGCCTCAAGTCAAGCAGTTATGACCATCTGCACGAGCGTAACCAGTTCAAAACTTTTTACTTCTCAAAGTGCCAAATACCTTATGTGATGAAGTGACATCTGCAGCAGGATGCCAAGTACTCTACCACTCAAAATTAGGCCTATTCCCTTCAAAATTTGTATTATAGAAATCCAATATGTCCTTGACTACAGGCTAAATTAGGTCTGGCCAAAGCACCTGTCTGATGGTATTTTAAAGATGTAAACTCTGTGGGTGGCAGCAAAACTGAAGAGTAATTTGTAGTTTTTACTAGATGAACCTTGACTGCTCTTTGGAGCTCTTATGTCTCATTACATCTATGCTTATTTTGATATACTGCTTTGAAAATAAACACGAAGATATAAAATATGTAATGGCCTAATTACTACTCTTGCTTGAAAATGTAAATCTTATTTTCTGCTCTGCCTCAACACTGTACCCTTGCTTCCAGCTTGACTTAATTTGCTGAGACAATGTGTCAGCCTCAGACACCCATGTTGGAGGGCAAATGAGGGAAAGAATAAAAAAAAAAAAAAATTACTATGACAGAGCACATTTTCATATAAAATAAAGCCTTATTTTTATGCAAAGTTCACGGGCTCTAATACTAAGAAATTAAAATTTAACATGGTAGGGTTTTTCTAACATAAAGGTAAAATGATAGCCCCAGTAACTCTAACCAGATGCTTAAATGTCAAACTTTCACTTTAATGCTTTGCTAGATCACATTCTTATGTAGCAATTATGCTAAGTGGTTGTATAATAGTATATTTTGCTTGCAAGACTAAGTTATGCATAAGCTCTGTCACCTGATTTGCAGTAGCTTCACTTGAATAAAAATCATTGCATATTAGAGTTCTTGTGAATATTTACAATACACTTTAATGGTTCATTTGTAAAAATATTCACCAGAGCTTTATAAACAGGTCTTTGTAAAGAAACAAACATTTTTCTGTAGTGCAGAAAGAGTGCTACCTGCTATCTTAATCTAGGAATCAAACCCAGTATTGTTTGGTTCTGCTGAGGCGACACACAGCAAAATGAAACATGAGAAAAGATTATCATAAGGCTGAGGTGGGGTTTGTTTGGGCATCACAAGTGACTCCTGGTAGGCAGCTCTTCACCAGCTTCTTGATGAAGTGGGATGGCCATGAGCTGGTGTTTGATCTACCAGTAGTTGCAGAGGGAGAGTGTTCAGCTCATCTCTGCATCCCTTGCTCATGGAGGGAGCCCATTCAAAGTCAACAGGGCTGCTTGCAAGAATGACAATATGCAGCCTGGGAATTTGCAGGACTGTGGCTTTGAAAATAGACATAAAATGAACCAGCAATGAATACAGCATAACAACTATAGCATTGTTTATGGACTTTGTTTTTCCTACATTTTCAAGATGCCTTGCATCCAGGGCAACCAGGGGAGCAGGCAATGCTGCACTCTCCTGCCACATCCTCTCATACCAGCACACACAGGTAGACCCATGCGGGTGCACCATGCAACAGAATATGGCCAACCCCAACATTTTGTTGCCTCATGGATGTTCTTAAGGACAGAAACTTTTACTTTCTGGTGGCAGGAGACCCGACGCACAGCTCCCATCAGCAAAACTGCTGAAAGCTGGACCCAAAACCCTGCTCTGAGGCATAAGCAGCCCACACAAACAGGAGCATGGGCATCTGAATGGCCCCCTCCCAGCCTCATGCCCTACTCATGCCCCAGCCCTGAAAGTACCATTTCTCTGCTCCCATGTGTACAACACAACTCCCCAGATACGCATTAGGTACAAGTAGAAATGGTGCTACAGCTCCAAAACAACTACAGTTATTTCCACAATGACAGTAGAGAAAAAGAAGCATCGCTGCCATAATGCCATGCTCTGCTGCAGCAAAAATGATGACAGAAGCCCCAGCTGATGCAAAGCCAGACTGTCCTGGCCATATTATGGACAGTCTTGATGAATCTGACATGTTAATAGTGCATTGCTAACAAAAAACGTGCAGGTATAGGGAGCTGTACCTGAATTTTAGAATGTTTATATAAATTATAAATACTTGTTACAGCACAGGGAAACAAAAACATCCATGTTAATTAGTAACAGGCATTGAATTTTTCAGAGGACTTAAAGTCCTGTGACTTCTATTATTTAGAATATTTTGACTAAATAATAACATAGGTTCTGAAAAAAAAAAAAAGAAAAAAGATCTATCAGCCTCTTCTGACTAATCTGGTCCCTGTTCATCCATGATAAACCTTCTTAAATTGCTGGACATACCAAGCAATTACATGATCCCTGTTTGTCCTTGGGAGGTGATTATACCACCAAAGGAGCTAGCATGGAGGGCATGGAAGACTTGGTCAGAGACAGACATTTGTACAATTTGCAGTCATTTGTATTTATAACATTCACATGAGGTCATAACAAGCTACATAATTAATTTTGTGTCCTTCTAGGAAGCTTAAAGCCTCGGTTCCTCTTGAACAATGTAGAAGAGAGGGAAAGAGGAATTTAAAATTGACCTGCTGATAATCAGAATATATTTCTACTTCTTCTATTAATGATAAATAATAAAATACACTTAGAGCAAGGAACTCTGTACAGGGAGATGGTAAACCACAGCTAAGTTAAAAACAGTAATTACTTTGCTGAATGTCTGTTCTTTGGGGGCCATGCTTGGGGGATAAAGAGAGGAGAAATGAGGGGGAAGGAATACTATGTTCATTTGCAGTTGGTGCCAACCAGCAGGGTGAGGATGTTACTTTGGCAGTCTCATGCTGGCCTACAACAAGAGCTGTATTGACAGGGACAGGTTGCTACATGGAAGTTAGGCAGGAGGAGCTTTTAGAGGTGGTGGGATGGTGCCATGCTCAAGACCACCACACCAGTGTTTGCCACTTCACTGCTGTGCAGGAAGATTTCAACAACTCAGGTCCTAGATTTAGTATAATTGTACAGTTGCTAACACTGTTCAGCTTAGATAAATAAAATTAAATACTAATTTGTAAGAATTTCACAGTGTTGTGACACTGCAGTAAGTCAAGCACCAGACCAAGGTAGAGATCTGAAGCACAGGAATATGGTGTGAATGATGAAGGAACAACATTATTATCCTGGATGTCCATATTGCTGAACTTCCAGCCACAGGCTGGAGTGAGAATGGTCACATCATGGCATGAAATAACCCCCAGGGCTGTGACCACAGTGAAAGCCATTATCATGGTAACACTTTTTTTTTTTCTTTACATTTACCCAACAGAGTGTACCTATTTGAAGGAGTTTACATCTTATGGGTCTTCACTGCTCAGAAGCCTTTAAGAGAGTAACAGAACAAGCACAGACAAACAGCATGGGCAGTAAATATGGACCATAGGTGGAGAGAACCCCTTTTGTCTCCTTGCACAGACAAGCATAGGTGTCCCATCCCAATGAAACATTTAACCAACCTTAAGCTTAAATCCTGACTTACCATCACAGTTACACTGGCAGCAGTGTAGCAAGAGGAGGGCTTGCAAAGCAGAGCAGCAAAGCTGCACTGCCTCTGCCCAGCCACTCCATTAACCATTAACCCAGCAGTTCAGGAGGCTGCACTTGGAGGTACGGTGGCACAAAATGAAAGAGGCTTCATGTAGCAAAAAATGAGTAACCAAGGCTCAAAAAGAAAGAACTAAGTGATGAAAGACAGTGAGGAAATGGCTAACATGGGAATGAAAAAACAGATGTCAAACCACCAGAGAAAAAGTGACATGGAGCCTGGAAGAGCAGCAACCAGATCAAATCCTAAATGGTGAAAGACAAGCCGATGAAGAGGTGTCACCAGAAAATAGAGGAGTTACACAGATAAGCTGCAAAACAGGTAGAGTAGCTCTGAAGTAGTGGGAATAATGAAATCTTCAGTCAAGGGAAAGGAAGGCAAGCATGAGAGGGGAAAAGAGATACTGAATTGTACAGTAAGATCACCAGGTATTAATTGGTTTTGTTTTCATTTGTTTTTCTCCTTGTGTATCTAAGTAACATATTTTATTAATGCTGTTTTATTTTTGGACTCTAAGCATGTGCTTAACAACTGTTGTACCTGTTGATTTGGGGTTGGACTCGATGATCTCCAGAGGTCCCTTCCAACACCCACCATTCTATGGTTCTGTGATTAAAAGGGGATGCCTTTTCATGGCCCACAGGAGGTAGAGGTACTACTGACAGAGCTGTGCTGCTCTTCCTAGCTGGACTGTGATAACAAAGTCATGCTGCATTCTTCCCCCAGCCCCTGCCTGCATGGGCTGTTATCTCTGCCAAGTGTGCATCTCTAAATGAGTCACAGTACTGTATGGCCAAAGGGGCTGGTCTGCAGCCATGTAAGGAAACTGTTCCTTGACAGCAGTATTGCCAGCTGCCAAATAAAGCTAGAATTTTGTTATTCTTCCAGAGATGCTTTTACCTGGCCTTCCTTTACAACACTAGCTGTGAGCATTCTGCAACCAACATCTGCCTTTCTTGATACTCAGCTTGTTTTCCTGAGAGCCTGGAAACTGCCATCTTGCTAGCTAGTGTTAAAAAATAGCCACATAAAATTGACAGGGGACTTGCCACCTTTCACAGTCACAGAATTAACTCTTTAATGAAGCCTCAGCCCAGCTGCCAGTGGATAGAGGTGGGCAAGTCAGGAGATGTGGGCATTGTCCCCATCTAGTGGCTCACCCACACCGGGGAGAAGTGGAGAGGAGAAGATCACAGACAGGATCCTTCACCCTCAAGCAAAAGTGCAAAACCCTCAGGTTACACAGGGTTAGCTGTGTAAAGTAGCCTTTACTACTCCTGTGAGAATCCAGGTTACAAGATCACTCCACCTACTTCACATTCAGGGTTTTACAATGAGACATCAGGTTGAATGTTTATACAAAACTATTTGCCTTAGTTAGAGAAATCCTAAATTCTAATATATTCTTTTTCATCAAACTGTCTTACCTGGTAGCAAGCCTCCCAGCTTTCCCATTACTGTGTTCTGTACCACTAACTGCTTCTCTCCAGATGAAGCTTTTTACAGATTACACTGACTTTACTATTCAGCGTAGTACTTATTTTAGAGGCCATTGGGCATTTCAGAATACTAGACAGCAGTTGCAGAAGACATTATGGAGTGACTCATGCTCCAGTAATGTGTACTGTACAGTATTTTACATCCAAAAAGACAATGATTCACATTCTGAAGATCCAGTTAACAAAATATTATATAATAAGTTGCACCAATCTTGGCATAGCTGTACCAAAGGCCAAAGGGTTGAGTCAGTCTGCCTAGATTTGAAACTGCCTAAAGGAAGGTTATAAAATACTGAGGTGCCTAAAACTTTATCACCATATCTGAGGATCAGCATTCCTCCTGTGTATATCTTTCTCTTCTTATTCCCCACCCCCCCCTTCCTTATTTTTAAATCTCTTTTGCATATAGAAGAGTCCAGCAATTTCTTTCTGACTGAGGTGTAATCAGTAGTAGACCATCTTTAATAGAGATTTGTTATGGGCAGAGGTGAGATGCAGACCTTCAGGTAAAAAGTCAGTAGCTGGCAAAGAGTTTGAGATCCTTCAGGTAAAAAGTCAGTAGCTGGCAAAGAGTTTGAGATCCCAGAGATACTGATTTAGCAGTTAAGAATTCAGCTTGACTTTTAAGATTATAGGAAAGACTGTTAGAATTGTCTCTTAGAGGAAAATAATTGTATTTAAAAGCTTAACACATCAATACAGAATGTCTCTTCGACAACAAATAGAAGCTTTGAAACCTCTCCTCTGCTTGGACCCAGCTCTTAAGGCAGCTGGTTTTTCAAAGTTAGTAGTCAAAAAGTCCTTTGTGGAGCTTAAAACAATCAAAGCACTTTGCAGAGCCTTTAGTCATGAAAGATATTTCCAACTGAATAGAAAAAAGCCAACAGTACAGTACAGTAGGTGAATAACCCCAACTTTTTAAGTTGTAGCTCAAGCTGTGAAACCTCACAGAAATGTCATACTGTGACTGCATGCAAAGTAACTTCAAAAAACAGAACCAGATTGTTTGAAAAGAACGGGTTTTTTTTTTCCCTGTGGCTCCTGCTGGAATTTACAGAATAAACTAATGTTGGGAAAAGTTTTTTGTTGTGGAATTATGTATCTGAAATATCTGTTAGGAATGTATGGAAATATATTCTGCTTTTTTGTCTGTCTCTCTCTTGCACGCCCACGCAAACCTGAAGTGTTCTTTCTGATGATTTCATGGCTACAAAACTTTACTCAGCATGTTAAAATTAAAAAAAAAAAAAAAAATCAGCCCAGAAGTAATTTGAGAATATTAGGAACAGCTGGACAAGGTTTGAGTGAAGAGAAGATCTGAGTAAGATAGCACGTATCTGCAGTTAACCTACTCGCAAAACAAGGAACTTGTCCTATGAACGAACTCACCTTAGCAGAAGGTAGTATTTCGGAGAAGACTTGTTGCTGGCATGCCTCTAGTTGTCAAATGCTATGTTTTGGTTGAGGTGGTAATTTCTGTTTCTTGCTTTTTTCAAAGTTCAGTAAACCCAGACTTGGACCAACAGCTTATACCAGAACTAGAAGCTCAGACTCCAAGTGCATAGACGAGTTGTAGCAAAATGGGCAGGCTGTGGGTAACTGCTTCCCAAAGGCACACACAGTCTACCTGCTCAGAGGAAGTCAATCATGTGGCCAAAGCAAGGCTATGTGAGCAATTATGATTGACTCCTAAAGGGCTTCCTAAACATGCGTTCATCCTAATTGAGATAATAAATGCCATCACCATTTCACATACTAAATTGTAAAATTGCATGGCTAGTTATGTAACAAAAGGTGCGTTACTGCTCTGGTTTGGCTGATTGCTCCGCCTGGCTTTGGCAAGACTGGCAACCTCATAAATACCACAAGCTGGCTTTCAGCCCTTAGACCAAATGACAAAACTATATTTGTGTGGCTGTACAACCACGTGCACCAGTTGCCTTTTAACATGCTGGTAGTTAAGAGTGAGTACAACAGTCCGTGAAAACTTCATGAGGGAGTGCACCCCTGATCCTTGCTTTCTGGTGTGTCTCTGTGATGTGGAACGTGTCTGCCTACCCTCCCTCCTGTGTTTCAGAGCAAGGAAATGTGGGCCTGCAGACCAGCATGGAGCTATGGGGTACTCCAGACAGGTGATCATCAATCCAGACAGCTTAGCCCCCAGGCATATATGGATCTACAAGGGGTACATCACAACAGTGAGCCATTACACAAAAACCTTGCTTTTACAGAATAAAGCACAAAACCTCAAATAAAATGCATTTGCAATAAAATAAAAATAAAATAAAATAAAAAAATATCTCCACCTTCAGCACAAATGTTGTTTCGGATGTTAATTTCGTGACACTGTTGCTACTCTGCTTTCTAAAGAAATAGGGCAATTTTGCACTTGTTCTCTTTCTGTGAGTCTCTGTGTTCACCTCTGCCCCTTGCTTCCTGGTACCTTTTGGATCAATTTTTTCAATTTCCACCCGCTCTGACAGAATGGCAAAAGCCTCTATGTACAATAAATGATTACAGTTACCATGAGAATATGTGACTCGGTAAAAGGGAGAGAAAAAATAATGTTTCCACAAAAAGCAAGGCTGCAGAGTGAACCCAAACCATACTGGGTATCAACAAAGACAGGCAGGAAAAAGGAACTATGCATAGCCAGCACTCAAGAAAAAAACTAACATTGGAGCTACACCATATTAGACAAAGCCACAGGAAAATAATGTTCACTAATTCTTCTGCCCACTGAACTCTGATATGTAATCCAAAAAGCTTGTTCTTCTTACCTTTCCCACTTCCAGCTTCCATACCTTACCACACACAGCAGGACAGGCACTGTGAGAGACCATACCATCAACAGACGTACCTACCTGAATAAAATGGTTTCTCCCTAGGCATGTCCCTTGCTTTTTGGTTTCCTAATGAGCGGATGCATATTTTACTATGTTCCCAAGGCCAAAAGTATCCAAGATCTTTGAGAAGAGCAAGATACTCCTTCATCCACCATGTATTGTTCAGCTACTCTCCAAGCTGGCCTAGCTGAGAGAGCACAGCAAAACTCTCCATAACTCTGAACCATCACAGAAAAAAGTGACCTTCGATGTCATTGTAAGCTGCTGCCTGTATGCACCTGTAAGCAGGGAGCTGGGAAAAGGGGCTGATCCTGCCTGGGATAGATGAAAGGCACGTCTGGAAGGTGGCACCCTGATTGTCAGTGGTGGCCAGTTAGGGTCAGAGGAGACCTGCACCCTCTACAACACTTTAAAGCAGCTTCCATCTCTTTGTGGCACAAAACCCATTACGGCTTTGCAGTCTAACATTTATGTTGGTAAGGATGAAGAACAACCTGCCCAATTCACCCGCAGCTTTGTGATGTGGGAGTGGCTCAGCCAGAATAAACACATCCCGAGAGCACCGGTACATCCCCTGATAGATGTTCACTCCTCACAGACAAACACAACATAATCCAAAACAGCTGCAAGTGTTTCAGCATCTGCATGAACAACCCAGCATGTAGACCACGTGTCTTCTGTGTAGGCATACCCTGCTTAACTTCAAAATAACAATGCAATAAGCAGAGTGAAATACAAGGGAATGTGAAAATCTTTACTTAATACAGCATCACAGTAAATCTTAATCTCTCTCCACAATCCTCTCCCAGGGCCTCAAGTGGGTCAGTGGGGCAGGCGGGTGATGCCACCTCTCTGCCCCCTCAGAGACAGGGGAGGGAAGAGCTGCTGAAGAGGGAATGAAAGGGCAGTGGCAAAATCACCGTGGCTGACTTCTACCCCAGAGGACATGGAAGCCTTACACCTCACCCTGCCTCCCATGGCCACGGTGCCTGTCACCCTCAGACCACACAGCATCTTCTCACGTGTGACCATGAGATAACATTTAATAACTACAAAGTGCAGAACATGTGATAGACAACCCTGCTAATAACACATAATAAAGCAATCTGTGCTTTAATTACAGTGCCTTTACATCTGCTCCTCTGATCCAGGAGTCTCTTAATGCTTGACAAACTACTTAATAGTTCTCACAACACCCTGTGGGAACCTTTTTTAGAAGCAGCCTGCAGTGTGGTTAGATGAGCAGGGGAAGAGGCACCTGGCTGCTCCCATGCTGTGGGGCCAGGTGCCCATGAAAGCGATGGCCAACCTCTACCACAAGAGTCCTTGTGCAGCAATGTGTCCACAGAGATGCTCTCAGACTCGATCACAAAGTTTTGACTTCTAGGACTGCTTCCTGTGCTTTATGAACATGGACCCATGGCGGGACAGCAGCAACTTACAGCAGCTGGCTCCCCACTGTGAGTCGTCTAAAAAGGAGAAGCGAATGCTTTAGGTAAAACCTCAGGCCCATAGCACTCAGTGGCAAAATTAAGCAAATTCAATGGAGCAAGGACATAATCATCTGCATCTCAATTCTACTTAACTCCACTTACCTATAATTAGTGCACCTAACTCCAGTACTATAATTTATATATAATTATTGTTGTTAAAGAATTTATATATATATAAATCTATAATTTAACTTATAGGTCTGTAAATGTCTCTAACTTAAATTACATCTGTACCTGACTGTTTCCTCCTCTTGCCACTTGGATCAACAAAAATGACTGAATAAGGAAATTATAACCAGAAAAAGGAAAAAAAAAAAACAAACCAAAACCCCAAACCAAACAGTGCCTATTAAAGAACTGCATGAAACAGTGACATTTGGCTCTTTAAAAGAATGTAATCTGAAAACATTCCCTGCCACCCAGTCCCAGGGTGACAGCTTCTGGGGCCCAGTGCCATTCAGGAACCTGGAAAAAGGAAGGCACCAGCCAGGCGTGGTAGTCAACAAGTAAATTTCAACAACTTAGGAGAGCAGTACAGCCCAGAGGAAGCCTCCTAAAGAATGGGCAGACATACCCAATATGTATCTGGAAACACAAAATTCAGCAGGGCAAGTGGAAGAAGGTTGGATGAGCCTACAGGTATTTTTCAATGCCAAGAGATATATGTCACATTTAAGAAAAAATGCACTGTTTGGAAGAGGGAAACACACTGCACACTGAAGAGGCTGAACCCAGCAGTCCAGCTACTGTGGTCTGGCTATCAGTTTCCTAGTGCTAACACTGGTTACTTTTTGGGTCTTGAACAAACAGCATACTATCTTTCACTCAGTCAGCTGTCTTCTGAAGCAGTGCTGGCAGTGCCCATTTATACCTGCTGATAGTCCCCATTGCTCATTTGGGAGTGAGTTCTGTGCTAGATCTTATAACTGTCTTCTAAATTGAAAGGACTGGGGAAACACAAAGTATTTGAGGAGGAGTTCAAGCAACTCTCTAGCTAAGGCTGTACAATACTTCCTGTTCTAGGGCACCTTTTTTGTAGCAGGATAATGACTAAGATCACTATCCAACAAATGTCTCAGCAAATTTTGTTTATTATAGTAACCAAGCCTTCAGCTACCAAAACACATCCTCTAGAGCCTGGTCCTGCCCTCATCTGCTCAGTGCTGGGAAGTAGCATCCCTGAATATGGTACTACTCACTGGGTTTGATTCATAACTGCTTTAATTGGAGTTTTGTGGGAACTCCCCAGTAAAGCCCATTGCTAATTAACATGCATGTGTTGCTGATGGCCTTGTAACATTCTCCTTAAAATGAAGAGGCTTACTAAGGTTTTGTCAGCCAGGACACGCAAGTGACACCAGCCTGGGAAAGATAGTTAAGCCTGTGGCTGAATTACTATCTGCTCCAGAACCAGTTTTGTGGGTGTGGAGACCAACTGTGTGCTGCTTAATCCTGTGATGAGAAACCAATTAGGAATTATGTGCTCAAACTGTCCTGCTTCCTGCATCCTTCCACATTGTGAGATGTGATCTGCTGCATGCAAGCAGGCAAAAGGATTTTTTAATTCTTTGAAATTCCTCCTACAAGTCACAGCTATTTCAGTGCCTCGGATCTGTTTTTGACTGGATGTAAACAACCATACTCTTTTAAATAGCAGTAGAATGATTAGATGACACTTCAGGTTGAAAACAGGAAAAGCCAAAGCTGTGTTACAAGATCACAGAATCAACCATAGAATGGTTTGAACTGGAAGGGACCTTAAAGCTCATCTAGTTTCAACCCCCCTGCCATGGGCTGGGGCACCTCCCCCTAGACCAGATTGCTCAGAGCTTCCTCCAGCCTCACCTTAAACACTTCCATGGATGAGGCATCCACAACTTCCCTGGACAACCCATTCCAGTGTCTCACCAGCCTCAGAGTAAAGAGCTTCTTCCTAATGTCCAATCTAAACTTACCTTTATCTAGTGTAAAATAATTTCCCCTTGTCCTATAACCCCACACTTTTATGAACAGTGCCTCCCCAGCTTCCCTATAGGCCCCCTTCTGGTACTGGAAAGCTGCCTTAAGGTATCTATGGAGCCTTCTCTTCTCCAGGCTGAACAGACTCAACTCCTTTGGCCTGTCCTCACAGGAGAGATGCTACAGCCCTTTGATCATCTCTGAGACCCTTCACTGGACTTTCTCCAGCAGATCCATGTACTTCTTGTGCTGGGGGCTCCAGAGCTGGGTGCAGGACTCCAGGTGGGGTCTCACAAGAACGGGGGGGGCGGAGAATCATCTCACTTGACCTGCTGGCCACTGGTGTCTTTTGATGCATCCCAGGATACTCTTGGCTTTCTGGGCTGCCACTGAACATTACCAGCTCATGTTAAGTGAGTCATCAACCAGCACCCCCAAGTCCTTCTCTGCAGGGAGATAATTTCCAGCACTGAGTTCTACTTGCAAAATCCTGTGTGAACTGCAACTGTAAAATACATAGTACAAAGGGCTAAAAACAAAAGTCAGCTTTGAAGGAGAATAGCAAATAGAATAACATAATTACCTATATTTTTTAATATCGGCACCTCAACAGGATCTGTACTTTGTAGAAGTAGGCATGGAAAACAAAAAGACTAGGGAAAAGACAAACAAAAAAGTGGAATAGAATGATGTAAAAAATCAGAACAACATTTACCTGTTTTCAGCCAAGCTGTTTTCTGCAAAGTGCATCAATCCAGACAGAGCAGCAGCTGTCATCTCTTAATAAGAAATTACTGGCACATGGAAACCATCATTTTATTAAGGCTCTTTGTTTTAGTAAGAATGATACAGGTGTATTAAAGTAAAACTGGAGGACCAAGAAGAGGGTTGCTAGGAGCCTTTAGACAGGTAGGAAGTTTTGGAGTGTTTAGCTCCTCAATTTCCATGTAAAAGAGTAATGGCCATATACTCAGGAGGATGGCAACAATATGCACTTAGAGGCAGTTGCACCTGACAGGAGCTGCCAACTAACCATTCCCTGAACATTTACCAAAGGTGAAAGTTTCTGCTTCTGTGTTGAGTTCCCTCACATCACATGATTCAGGTAATGATCTTATTTACAGATTCAGATTGAGCTTTTGGGGAAAGCCACGGAAAGAGCAAATGTATCTTTCTGCATTCTAGTTTCTAGGAGCAAAAGTTTCAGTGAAAGAACTGGACTTACACTGCAAAAAGGTGCAATGTCAGACAGCCTTGCATGTGTCTGGCCATTTTAACCAGAGAGGGACCATGTTAGCTCCCCAAAAGGGTCTGGACACAGAGTCCCTCAAAATCAGCTGTGAGGCTTCCTCTGCCCCTCCAGCGAGAGGAGCCAGGCAGGAGTGCCCAGCCATTCTGACAGGACTGATAGCTCCAGAAATACTGGATCGCTTCCCTCCAGCAGCCAGCCTGGAGGAGTCTCTCTGTATTTGAAAGCCTTTACTAACTTACCTTCCTGCTGGAAACAACGTTCCTTGATTTCCTAGTTAGCAGTAAAATAGATCCAATCTATCATCTTATCCTGTGTGCAAGATTTATTTGCATTTTGCAGAAGAAAAGCTATGCTGGGGGAAGACGCCAGTGCCTTCAAACTTCTTCCAAAAGACAATTCAATTTTCTCATCTGATAGACAATCACAACCAAGAGCCAGGAACATTCTTCTTTCCATCTCTGTGCTACAATGAAGTTCTGATGCAGTTAATGCTCAAACACACCGTCTTGGAACAGCCTTCCAAAAAGCAGAAGTCATGTGAGCAAAGTGGAGGCCACTTGTACAGGACCACAAACAAGTAAGAGAAATTAGCAGCAGGAGCAAGAATATTTTCAGGTGGCAAGAAAGAGAAAATGAAGAGACAAGCTTCCCCAGATTGATTCAATTTATATTTTTGGAAAATATACATGGGCTCTGAGATTTGGAGTGGAAGAATATGAAATACAAATTAGTAACAGATTACTTCCTTAAGAGGAATTTTCAGTCTCAGGAAAATGGCTGGGAGTGTTGAGGATACAACTCCTTCCAAGGCAGAAGCTTTCCAAATGCCTGATGGTGAATCCTGGCTTTTATTTACAGATCAGCATTTATGCTTTTCCAACAACAGCAAAAAATAGACAGTACTGGTTCAATACAGTGATTGACCTGCCTTGACATTGTTCTGCATGAACCCGAACGAGCAAGTGAGAAGTGCTTTGGAGAGTGGGATGAGAACAGGGAGCTCCATTTCTACAAGAGACTGTGGGAAAACAAGTGCTTTGTGAAGTGCCCTATACAGTCAGGTATTCTTGCTTTTCCTGCTGTTGAAAGAAGCCTTTCCTAGTTATCAGGCACCCAGGGAATGCATGAAATATATGTCTAATATGCACACCTTCCACATTTTTTATGTTTTTCCTTCATAGATGTCAAAGCAACCCAGAGCTTGATGCAAGAAATCCACCCCTATTCATTAAAACCACCCCAAAACATTCTTAGCTTTAAATATTTCATAGAATACCAGGGTGGAAGGGACCTCAAGGATCATTTGGTTCAACCTTTTAAGGTAAGCTGTATTTAAACATTTGAATGGCTCCTGCTGATTTATGTACTTTGACTTCTAGTCTACTGAGAACTTTAAGTATATACTTCAGTGTGTGAGAATGTCCATGTATCCTCATCACAGTCCTGGTTTCTGTGTTGGCCCATCTGTGCATAGACATGTTCTCACAGGCATGAACAGGCTCAGTGGTAGAAATGAATCTTATAAGAAGTTATGTGTATTCATATATACTCAGAGGTTTGCAACCTCTGAGTTATACATCCGTACTGAATTATGAGATGATTTGAGTTAAGAACTGAGTATAAGTTTAGTAAGTGGAGGAGAACATGAGCTAGAGATAAAAGCTAAACCAAGTTCTCTCTTTCTCTCCTTTATATGCATAAAATCAAGCTACAATATTCAGCAGGGGTGAATGGAGCCTTGATTTACCTCCTACAGCTGCAGTGAGACTTTGTAGGTTTTAACCTGGGGGAGGGGAAGAAATGGGTTTCCAGAGGATTAAAAAAACAACGGCCTAAAGCGGCTGCAGTACAAATGGCACCTCTCCACAGATAATCAGTTGGATTTTTATCACATTTTACTGAAGAAATAGACCATTTTAGCAAAAGGAAGACAGAAAACCAGACAGATGTAGCTAACAGAAAGATAGTGAACTAAGCATGGCACTTCTGCGTACTAGTATGTGGTAGGTATTTCACACTGGCTACCAAGAAACATAGCAACCTACAGGTACATTATATGTTATCTTCTACGTGAGATTATGAAAATAATCCCTGCATTATATTATGGGGAGACTGAATCGCTAATGACAGACACAGTAAATATTTATAGCTGCCTTGCTGCATGGCACTCCCGAGTGTGCAGGCTGAGGTTTGGACCCACTTCCTCCTGCCGCAAACCAGGGCTGGTTTGTTTTCCAGAGAATTTCCTTCCACCTTTGCTCCCCTGGAACAACTCACACCCAACTGAAGGGTAAAAGCAGGAACAGCACAGAAAACAATACAAGCTTTTACACTCACCTGTCTGGCTTTACCGTGTCTTTCTTTCACTGCTGGCAGAGTCCTGTAGGTGTCAGATCAATGGGCTTGGGCAGGCATTGCTGGGTAGGGGCATCACACTCAGTCTTCAGCCCTGCCTCTGCAGGCAGAGAGCGGCCAGTGACTGTGTCAGACAGGGAAGCCTATGGCATGACAGAAGGTACAAAGAAAACTGAATTACATAAACCTGGGCAATTTAAGGTTTAGAAAAACCACACCCTCCCTGTCATTTCTCCCACAGGCAGATAAGCGTGTGCAGGCTGCTCAGACAACAGTGCAATTTGAAGCTTTTACTTTTCTTTCCGGCATACACTAGAGTGCATTTTTAGTTTGGTTCTTCCTTGCATTTCCTTTCTTCTTTCAGTCTTGCAATCAGCATGGTTCCAGTTTAATAAAGTCAAGTGGGCCATCTTTAAAATTGCTTCAAGGTGGAAGATTCATGTTGGCTTTCCCCTTGGAAAAGGAAGATGAGGCCCACAAGCCCTAACCCCGAGTCCATGCTTTGGAAGCTGGATATTCACCTTATTCCTGCACACTTGAAGTTGGCGGTGAAGACTTGAACCGCCTATGAACAATTTGTAAATGCCAGAATTAGCTGGCTGAAAATACAAGCTCTGCTAATTTTCTGAATGTGGCAAAATAGTGACTGCTTTATACCCTCCTATCCAGTAATATCCAGTTTAAAAAATACCCAAGAAAGGGCTAAGATATTGTACTGCAGATAAGGTGTTGTACTCATGCACTGTAATGCAACAGTTGAGTGTCAATGTTATTTACAAAAGCAGTGAACAACAACAACAACAAAATAAAATGAAACCTTCTTTTTAAAAAATGTTTTCAATGGAGGAAAAGAAACCCTGGTCTTCCATCTACATTGGAATGCAATGACTTCAGTCATCATAAGAATTTGCTCCTAAGGAAGGAAGTGTTATACAGGAAGCAAGGCAGCTTTTGGAGATGGACTTGAAGCAAACAAGTGCAGTATATGCTGAAAACAGGCGGAAGGAAATCTCCAGCTTCTGATATAAACATCTGTGGCTACCAGGTCTTGGCCTCCAATTCATTCTTATGCAAGTTTGTTTCCCTTCAAACATTTTAAAAGCATACTTGATACTTGTGATTATAAAATCCCTTGTTAAATATTTATTTTAAGAAATCATCAAGGGACCTGTCAAGTCCTACCAGCAAGTGTGACAGTCATCAAGATGGATGCTTGTTTGCAGCAGTATTTGCCATTCCTGCCCTAACAGCACAGCACCTTTGCTCCGAGTTGCTCAAGGAAACTTGGGATGGGTCCTTGCAAGGCCAGCCTGCTGGAGCTTGGTGCACGGTTGCCAAAAAAACCTGGTGTGTTCTGGCAGTGCCATGTGGGAACTGTGGCACTGTGCAGCACTAAGTTCCACTGCTCTTCCCCTGGGACAGGTGAAATAGAGAGATGCAGCCTGCATGGGACCAGATGTCCATGGCAGTCACAAGGCCAGATAGAAAAGCCTCATGCGTCAGCCGTCCGCAAAATTGAACTATGCATATGCAATGTACTTTTAAAAACATGCTTAAGCTACAGAAGCTTAAACATTAGCAAATACATCCCCCCAGAGCAAACTGTGTGTTTAAATCCTTCTTTGCATGGGAGGTCTCTCCGAGGCTGATTGCCCTAGATCAGAAAGCCCAGAGCCCTGCTGTCACAGGTTACCACATCAGACACTCACAGCTACAGACTTAATTTCCATTTTAGAAAACAGACAAGTTTTCACCCACTCCTACTGCTACGAGGCTTTTCTGTGTTTCCAGACTAAGGACCAGTTTAAACTCATTTGTTCTCATGCTGATGCTACTGGATGGCTTAAATAGCCTTTCCCATCTCACAACATGCTTTCCTATTTTCCTTCCCACTCAAACTCTCTTAAGTGTCTGCTCAGAAGAAAGTCTCTCCACTCTTCTGCTCACCCAAACAGCCCTCTTGGGCACTCATTCCTGTCCAAATTCTTCACTCTGGAATATGGCATTAATACCTCCTGACACATACCAGGCAAATTATTTCCCCAGAAGGTGTTATTTAATGGCTCTAAGCCAAAGAGCTGGTGAGCTGTACCCGTTGATGGAAAGTCCTATGCTGAACTCATCTTTCATCCACTGGAGAGGAACATAGAAGGATCTCCTCTGAACAACAGCCTGTGTACTGCATTATCTACAGATTCACCCCTTTGCCTGCCGCTGGCTAAAGGCTCTGGCAGATTTTCTTCATCAAGAGCACAAAAAAGTGAAAGCATTTTCCTACTTGATTCATTCTTCTGCATCAAAATGATAGGAAGATCTCATAGACCCGACTGGTGCAAGGACACCTGCCTGATAATCTTCTAATTCCCTCATAAGGAATAGCTTCATACATCAAAGACAAAAAAGAGTTGCACATTTATCTCTATATATAATTTCAAAACAAATTTATACAGTTTCTTTCAACCTATGCAAACACAGGTATAAGGACAGACCTTTCCAGTTGCAGATACTCCATGTTTCCCTACTGCTGAAATTATTTCCAGGAGGACAACGTGCCATTAGCTTCATGGCGTTAGACTTACTTATTTACTTAAACTAAATGATTTCAGCATACATTGCAACCATTGGTAGTAGATACTGTGCAAACTAAGTTAGACACTTAGTCAAGTCAAAATAAGGGACATTTTAATAATCAATTGTTCAGTGATAATATTGTAATGGATGCCATCTGTGTTGGGTTGAAAAGACCACCGTGTTCTGCAAACACTGAGGGCTATGCAGCCTCTTGTGAATCCCTGTGAAGCCAAAGCAGATTAGGCAGGGGGGAGGTCAGCTCTTTGCCTGCTGCTGACCCCTCTCTTTCAGCCCCTGGTCTGGGCCAGACAGCAGACTGCTTGCAAAAAAAGGAAATAAAAGAGCTGTCTCTGATGCATGTTACATTCCTGTCCACACAGATCTGGCAGGGGGCTGAGCTATGCTGTCTCTTTCAAGTACAGAAGGAAAATCCAGTGTTGAGTATTTCTGCAATGTCCCCACAGTGGTAAAATATACCCTTGTTCCTGCCCCCTGTGAATGGGAACAGGAAATGGAGGGTGGGTGGTCCTGGATGGCACTCTGCCTCAGTGGAGGAGCAGTGAGAACAGGGAGCCAGGGAAGAAGCATCAATAGCTATGGGTCATGGTTCAGGGCAGTGGGGACAGACCAGCCAGGAGGAGGTGGGGTGACCTGCACATCTACATTGGGTCTCAACATTTGATGCAATGTTCTCACATGGGATTGCATGAAATAACATACCTCGGCTTCTAGAGTCATGCTGGAGAATAGGAACAACCTCTAGGGAGGGGAAAATCAGATTTAAAAGTGACTCCATAATGAAGGCAAATGTTTTCACGTCAGTTCCTCCTTCTTGTTTCCTCTTTGTGGAAAATCAGCAATCTGAGTTGGATCACAAAATGTAAAAGATTGCCAAGCACTTGTACTATGGACTCTCTGGGGACTACCAAGTGCTGCTGACAGTCTGCTTGGAAATGAGACTATGGACTCTGCAGTTATTAATCACCAATGTTAAACTAGCAATTCTGTACAGCGTGACAGTTTAAATAGGATGTTGACTTCCAAAGATGACCTACTTGGTACAAGTCACAGATGGCAAGGGTCTTAGACTGTATTACTCTGGGAAGTCATGTTTCATTTGTCATAAAAATTTACTACATCTTCTGTATCCTGTACCTTTACATTTTCTCGAAGACTCATGAGAAGGAGAACAAGAGCATAATAAAAAACCTAAAATCATAGGATAAAAGTATTCTCTTGTCCACAAGTAATGAACCAATAATATTCCCGGATTTATAGCTACTGTTTTCTGAAATGGACAGCTTTCGTAGTCTGAGAAAGCACAGTAAACAATATGATCCTAATGGGAAAAAAACCCAAAACAACAACTTGTGCCCTGCCAGCAATCATCCCACCAAGGAGCTTTGCATGGCATCTGTCAGGAAGGGGTCTGACTGGGAAAGCCTGCAGACCCAGCTGTATCATCTCAAGGGAAGCCTGGGGTCCTTCCACCTCCTCCAGAAAGATCTGTGAACACATGAGCTGTACGTACATAAGAAAAACAAACATTCAAGTGGCCAAATCACTCTGGCTGTTGAGAGAGGATAATATTACAAATAGCCAGGCTCTATATGTTTTCTCTTGGGAGAAATTGTTGAAGTTAAAAGATTAATCTGGGGTCTCAGCACATTCATTAGTTAAATTGCAAAGCTAGCTCATTACATAACCAATCCCAGGACAATTACATTTATCTTGTCACGGTTCACAGTACAGGTAGGTTGCTGACCAAGGCAATACAAATACCTTCTGTGGGATGGAAGTTCTCTGATCCATTAGAATTATCAGTTCTGTGCCCTATTTCAGTTTTCAGATTACCTGTGCCTTTTGGAAGAATGTGGTTGCACAGTACCTCCCAGAGGTCTCTCCAGTGTGGATGGAGGGACTGAGGAAAGCTGGGTTCACTCTCTGGAAGTGACTTGCTTAATGTGGCAAAACCACAGAAATTAAGTGACCTTGCTCCTAATTACCAAGAAAGTCTCTGGCATAAAAAGCTTCTCACTAATTCTCCCATACTTTGTTATACATAGTAAAAGGAATTGTTTAAGGTCAAGTAAAATATCTGTACTAAAACCATGTACAAATACTTAGCGTGAGCAGTCCACCCTTGAATTAACTTTCACTGTCAAGTTTATATCCTGGGAGCAGTTCATAGAGTTCAAGATTAAACGTGAGAAAGAGGTCATCTTGATGGACTTTCTGCGTGTCACAGGCTGCCACATCTACTGCTCTGTGTCCTTCACAGACCCTGCTAATTGCTTATTTGATGACACCACTTCAGGTTAATTTCATCAATTCATATTACACATTTTCTAGCTGGCTGAAAGAGCCTTTGCCAAGCTGGTGGCTACATCTTGTACAGCTAAGGGTGTTAGACTTGAGCTAACATCCCACATATTTTTTTGTTTGGACTAAAAAGATTGTGCTCCAATGAGCAGCTGTACCACCTAGCTCCTATGTAAGAATTTTGATATTCCCTGCATTCTCCTGCAATTTTAAAATGTGCACTTTCGAAGTGCAGGCTGTGCTGTGGTTGATGTTATTGAACATGAATCTCCCCATATACACACATACTATAAACACAGACAAAATGAAATCCTTTTTCTAACTTGACTCCTTTCTGCATGTGTAATCAAGGATCAGACTAGACATTTTGTCATGCCATTAGGCTAGGACTACATTCTGGGTTTGTCTATCAAGAGACCCCAAAGTCTTTCTAAAGTATCTTTTTTTTTTTTTTTTTTTTTTTTTTTCCTAAGCTATCTTCTCCATTTCTGTAGATATGCTACATGGTCCCTGTTTCCAGGTTTATCATTTTTCATTTGGGTATATTAAAGCTCTCTTTCTTCAGTCTGAACTCCACTTTTTAGAAATTCAGATTCCCTTTTCTGTAGCATCATGCATAATCAGCAAGTGATCCAACATTTTTCCTGTAAGACCAAAAGATGAACATTAGTAGAAGTGGGCTGAGTCCTGATCTAGCTCTAGAATCTCACTAGAAATATCCCTCCTAGTGTGATTCTGCATCACCTGCTTATGATACACCAGTTCTTAGACACTTGTGTTTACACAAGAATGTAAAATGCTTCACTTTTGATCAAATTTTGTTAGGATATCAAGCTGAACACTTTCAGAGTCTATTATGTTCATATAGTTACTTTATTAAACAATCAGGTAATCTTAACACTAAAAAAGCAAGTCAAGTTTATCTGACAAGACCTGTACTCAATGAAAACGTCATTGGCTGCCATTATTTGTGTTATTTGTTACTTTAATTCCCATACCAGTTTCTCTATTATTTTAGTGTAAATGAGGTCAGGTAAGCTGCCCTACCATTATTAGAATTATCTTGTTTGTGTCATTAGGACACTGGCAAAAAAATGAGCATGTTTTCAGTCTTGGTAAATTTTTCCAACATCCAAATATCTCCAAATTTATTAAAAGTTCGTATCAGTGGGCCAGACAATTTCTCAGTCAATTTTTTTAATTAAAAATTTTTAGGATGCATAGCTGTAGGTTATACAGGGTCTACTGTTTTAAAGCTGTTTTCCCAAAGTAGGAGTTCTCTAACATTCTCTTAATTACAGGTGAGCTGGGGAAAAATTCATCATCCTCACAGGACAAATGTGTATCATCTTGTTTTTTTGCAAACATAAACCAGAAATATGTTCTAAACAATTCAGCCATCTATGCATTTCTTGTTAACAGTTTTAGTACCTTCAATCCTTGCTTGGCCTACACCATTGCTACTTTTTTTTTTTCCCTTATGCAAATTAAAAACTACTTAAGAACACCATTTGCTTGCCAAGAGAAGATTTTGTTTTAGCCTTTGCTAGTAATTTCCATACCTCATAAATATCATATGTAAATATCATTAGATAACTATGTCCCTTTTTCTAGCTTTTTTTTCCCCCGATATATAGCAACACAGCTTAATTAAACATATAAGTACTGTGTATATTCATGCTCACATATGTCTATAGATATGTATACAAACATAACCCCATATATAGATATGTGTGGACAAATATATTTAAACAGATGTGTGCACTTGTGTAAGCACATTTCTAACTTCTATCTTCCTTTGCCACCTATGTTGTCTTAACATTTTGCCCATTTATCAAACTACTTGAAAAACTTGCAGCTTTCATTCACACCTTTCTCTTCTGAGCCAATGTTATCAAGGACTGCCATTGGTTTTGTGAAATTGGCCTTTTTAAAACAGCATGAATAAATATTACTGTTTGGGTCTGTTTTCTCTTCAGCTCTATTGAATGTAATCAGGTCAAGACCACTTCTTCCTGAGACAACGCTCTGATTTCCAGCCTTGTGAATAAATTCATTTTTATCTAATATCAGGCTGCCTGAAAGCAGAATTCTTCCATGCAAGGTTTGACAGCATTTGTTTCATAGAACCGTCATCCAGTATTTAATGCTATTCTAGTGATGTTTCACAGGTAGCTAAATGACACCTTCAGTAAGTCTCCAAAATAAATTTCCCCATAATTACACAGTTCTCCTCCTACATGCAGTAGTAGTTCCTCCTGTTTCCAGATTCAGTTCGGTGGCTTGTAACTTCACCTCTGCACACCCTACTTACTCCTGGGCCTTGGTAATCAGCATATTGCACTGCATTTCTTAAGATCCTTCACTTCCCAGTTCTAAGTTAGGTTGATATAAGTCACTGGGTCATATACAGTCACTCTCTCTTCTCACACAATTACTTTTATCTCACCCTGCTTCAACAGCTTATACAATATTCTGCACTGAAACCTGATGAGACAATTAAGTTGAATTTATCTTGATTATTGAGAAATTCCAGTTCCTCTTACCTATTACCCAGATTCCCAGCTTCAGCATATAAGCATTTCCAAATGCATTTCTCTTTGGGTTCTCTACCACGCTGATTTAATTTGTTCCTGACATGGTGAATTTGAACCACATTTACTTTCTTAACCCCCTTCAGCATGTCATTACTTTAAATTCAGTTGTGGCAGTTTCTAACAGCTAAGATTTTTTTTTATCCCTCAACACACCTATTCAATCTGTCATTTAGTACTGCACATATTGCAAACCAGTACATGGTTTCGCTCTGTGGTATGTAGTCAGTCCAAAACCAACAGAGGTATTTTGTGCTGACCCGTGGGATGCTGACACTCTCTGGCTGGGATATTGTATCTGCAGCACTAAATAATGGCATTCAGCATCGTTCTTTCTGCATTGGAATGTCCTGTTTTTGCAGGTGGCTTTGCAATATAATTCAGCAAATGCAATTTTTAATATCAGTGCAAGTACTCCACTTAGTTCACACAGGCACAACTTATCGAGGAATTGCTGCGATACTTGCAATACTTTGCAGTCACAGGACTCATCTCTGGCCTGAGCTGATCATGGAAAGTCTCTGAATGGACACAAATGTGTTTCACGGAGGAGGAAGAAACGCATTCCTATCTGCACATGCTGGACAGTTACCCACTCATAGCTGCTTTCTTCACACAACAGAAACTACGAAGCTCTGATGTTCCTTTCTGGGAACAGGCAGGGTCTGTGCCAGTGCCCATGCCAATGGCCACCTTAGGTGTGGCACAAGTACCTTCCTTTTCATAAGAAGAAAAAATTATTTGGGGAAGCAGATTTTACTCAGCCTCACTGTCACTGGGTTGTCCCTTAAGGTGTTTAAACACTGCAATCTAAAGAAAATCAGGGCCCACTTTATGAAGCATGTTACTTCTATGCATACCATAGGAACTTGCAAAGATGTAGCTTCAAGTCAGGATGCTATGGGTCCTCTGCTCTTATCTGAGAGAGGAAAGGGTCTTCTTGTGTGGAAAGGTTGTATTGTTTATTAGACAAATTGCTAAAACTGGAAGAATGATGAGCTTTCAGGTATGCAAGTGTTCTTTTGGTCATACTCACTGTGAGTTCTAGCACATACACACAAAAAACCCATAAAAGGTATCAGCTGGTGGGACAGAGCATGCAGGAAGGGGTCACTTTGAAGAAAGTGAGATGTTTTCAATACACCAATTCCTGAGCAGCCCCGTACATTCAGTGCGAACATGTTATTGCTTGGAGATTGAGACAGTGTTGCTGACCCAGCAAGCTCTGCAAATAGTGCACATCTTGCTGATAACCTCTCTTGTTTTACTAAGTGAGCTGAGCGTAGAATCATAGAATGGTAGGGGTTGGAAGGGACCTCTGGAGATCAAGTCCAACTCCCCTGTCAGAGCAGGGCCACCCAAGGCAGGCCACACAGGAACAGATCCAGGCTGGTGTTGAAAGTCTCTAGAGAAGGAGACTCCACAACATCTCTGGGCAGCCTGTTCCAGTGCTCATCACATCATCAGCATAAGCACAAGTCCTTGTACATGCCAATTTCTTAAATTGCTAATTCATTTAGCCAAAGGAAATGCATAAAATGCGTAGAGCATAGATCACATCAGAAACAAAGGCTGCAAGGACACACAGACATATTTACATATGGCCAAAGTGTATAACATGTTATATGTACACTCAGAGGACCTCCTTAGTCCACTGCAAGCTGGGAGATGGCCATAAGTGAAGACATTAACTCAGAGACGTAACCCAAAGCTCCAATGAGTAAGCCCAACTTTAGGATAAAGTGTTCTACTTACAAAGTCAAAGGTCTAAAAACAGTGGACAGAAGAGCAGCTGGTTTGCTGACCTTCTCCATGTAGTATAAGCCCTGGCCTTTCATGAGCTTCTGTCCTCATTCTGTAACACAGAAAACACATCTTAAGTTTCCAGCAACTCATGTCACTATGCTTGTATACCTGTCAGTCTCCCAGAACCCACAATGACTTTTGGATTCAAGGAACAATTTCAACCACTTCTGACAGATGAGAAGGGCTTTCAACATCAGTTAAACACATTTGGTGAAAGCAGGTAGGCTTTCATATGGAGATGAAAGATTGATAACATTTTCACCAGGAGAAAACTCTCACTGAGAATGTTTTACTAAAATGCAGAGCTCCCATTCCCAGCATGGGAAAGAAGCCTTAAATGTCCAAACAGTAGGAAAATCTCCCTTTGGAGCACTCATGAATCTACAGCAAAATGGGATGCTTTGGCTTTGGTGCTGATGGATCTCTATGTGAAAACTCTACTTGCTTTCTACACTCAAATTTTCATATCTTGCATGTTTTAAAAAACCACAACAAATTTATCTATAACTGTAAAATATGTTATATACAAGGCATACATATATATGTAAAATTCAACAAAAGATTGAATTAAATTTGAACTGCTTCTAATTGAAATATTTATTATTATATTGATTATGAATTATTTCATCTGCAGTCTGCAATATGAATGCTTAAGTATCATTTCAAATGAGAGCTCCTTGAGAAACCATTTATTTTTTATGCACTGTATCATGAAATGCCTTAGAAGAGGCATTGAAATCAATTGAAACTGTTTAAAAGAAATTAAGGAAGTCCATTTAGCTGACTTACAAATCTCATATTGTTGGGTTAGTGCTGTAGGGCACTTCCATTTTCAGTGTACTATGGCCTACAGCAAAACCACAGCAAAGCAGAGATAAGGTTTATTTGACATCACAAAACTGTAAACTCAGCTTTCAGTGCCTGCTAATGTCTTCAGTGGATATTTTATGTGCTTTTTCTAGCATAATTATACCTGGAGAATCTCTGTTGAACATCTCTAACTGTTAAAAAGGTAAAAATGAAGGTCTGCCCCTGGCATAGGAAACAAGTTTTTTTTAAAAGCACTTCAACCACAGCTCTGCTACTTGAATCTCAGTTGACAACACTGACAGAACAACATTTCACTGTTGTAGTCTTAGGCCTCTGTAGACCACATATGCTAAGACGTTCCAGATCTAGGACAGCTAAGACACCAAACTACTTCTGTATATGGTATGATGGCAGGAGTAGAACCCAAATCTCCACAGGTTCACTGTTGTGTACGTACTTCATGCTACCAAACTTCCCTTGCTGCTTCGCCTGGGAACTGGTGCTGAGAGCTCACACTATATGAGGTACTTGCTAAGTGTATGTGAATGGGGTTGCTATTATTTTTTAAAGGCTTCAGGCTGAAGCAGTTGTTCAGAGCATCCCTGACACGTATCCCTGCTGCCGACAGAACAAGCCTATATTCATGCCCCGTGGACAAAATTGCCATTCGTATTTAGATTTGCACCATGTTCACAAAGTTCCTTGGGAGATCTGTTTGCTTTGTATGTGGGGAAATGGATCAGAAAATACTGACAATTTTCAAAATACTTGCTTTGAATTTCAATGTCTCCTTCTTGTACTGATTAACAGTGAACTACTGTTGGTACACACTAAGTCCCTCACACCACACGTAAAGTACATTGACTTGCCGAGTGTGTGGAGACTGCAAACTCCCTGGCTTACCCCTCCCTTCCCAAAACACCAGCAATGGACCATTATCTTTGATTTTGACATCTGAAGAGAGAATGCAAATGCCAGGAAGGAAGTTTTTAGAACCCGTAAAAAAATACTTTGTAAAAGACCTTCCAAAGGGAATATTACAACAGGATACAGTAAAGAAAAACAGGAGAAGAATTTGAGGGGGAGAAGCTCACACTATAAATGAAAAAATACTTATGAGAATAAATAAAAACAAAAGCATATCCAAACTTGCTTAAGCTTAACAGAAAATTAGTGAATTTTCTGCCTAAAATAGACTAAGCACATTAGTGGAATACTTTAATATGTCTAATTTATACCTTCCGGGCTGTGCAGTGCAGTACAAGGAAGATGAAAGTACACTTGAAATTGATGTTGGGGCCACCCCCGCTGGACCACCAAGGCAGAAGGTGAAATGCAGAGGCTACAGAGTACTAGGACTCAAATTCTTTGAAAAATTTCCTTTATATAACCAGAGTATCTCCACAAAAATCAGTAAAACTTTAAAGATAAAGTCACTGAACTGAAGATTAGGAAACCCCAGTCTTTCTGAGTATCTTGGTAATAGTTGGTCACTCCAAAATGTAATAAATCATGACAATTTTATAGACAGCGACTAGCTTAAGGCTATCTATATTCTACACTATAACAACATGTAACATAAAAGCAAACATTACCCTAATTGGAGCCCCTCTCCTCCCCTGATTTCTTTTGCTAAACACTGTGCAAGCCATGCAGACGGTCTGTACATCAAAGAGTTTGCAAGCTAAGCAGCTGAGATCAGGAGATGAGCTCTGCACAAGGAAATCCAGAACAACTCAACATTACTTGGATCTGTACAGGGCTTTGTGCATGACATAAAAGTCATGCTGGAAAGGCTGACTCTCAGCAGAGATAGGGGACGACAACTTGCTGAAGAAGGCTAAAAAACTCTGAACAGTTACAAAGTACAGCTGACTTTCAAACAAATTTCTGAGCATCTGAGCATCTAACAAACAGGAATGGGAAGAATAGGACAGGGCACAATAAAGCAGCAACACTGACTTGTGGTTTCTCCTCTACCATTAAGGCAGCAGTTTTTTGTCAGAATGCTTTCCAGGCCCAAGGACATTATGACAAACTCAGAACAGACCTTTGCTGATCTACATGAAGAAGTTCAGATTTAATTCCAAATACAATGTGATGGCTTAAGCCAAAATTGCAACAAAAGATGATGGAGGAGTAAATTAAACAGAGAATATTAAGCTTATGGTTGAAATGAGGTTGCAGTCTGAAAGGAAAAACATACAGCATCTTTCACGGTCATTTTCATAAACTGGGGAGAACTGTTAGTGTTGGGCACAGGGAGGAAAACTTGATCAGCTCTTTCAAGGCTCTGCATGAGTGACAGGACAGTGCTCTTAAACTATCAAAAGCTGCCCTGGAAAGAAAAAGGTGTTCACGCCAAAGGGACGTGATAAGATAAGAATGATCCTTTGTCTGCCTGTCTACTTTTAATTAAAAAACTATAAAACACTCAGCACCACAGCTTTAAATTCACCTTCTCCCTAATTAATCAATTATCTGTAACACAATTTCCTAGGGAAACAAAACTGAGGCAATCACACTTTTCTCTGTCTGTGTTTGCTTGCCTGCCTGCCTTCCTCTGCATCTTCAGAGCCCAGTGGCTATGTTCGATACCCTAACTTTGGCGAAGGATAACAATCTCAAAGATGTGCTCCTAAGTATAAAGAAAATAAGGCAGAGTCGTAGAGCAAAAAGACCCCATTAAGCATTCACATGGAAAAGAAGGCTGAGGCATAAATACCTTCCTTATTAGACACTGAAGAATCAACAAAAGGCTTTAAATACTCAAATGCCTCATGGGAAACACTTCAATTGAACTCACGCCTTTCTAAACATCAGGAAATCCAGCTACCAGACACAAATCTGTAAGAAACCAGGCTTCACTGGCTCAGCTGCTCACCCAGCAACTTCCCTTCAGCAAGCAAACTGATTACTACAATTGCAAAATACCCATATTTCATCAGATGGAGAGCACAGAAAACAGGCTCTTGGTGAATAATACAGGCATGAAAAATGTCAAGTAAGCAGTTTTCAATTATCAGTCCTCACCAAAATAAAGCTTTCCCTCTCCCTCACTCCAGGGCAGCATTTTCAGGAGCTTATGGGAAGGGGTGCTTGGTGGCCAGGGGCAGATGGTCTAGGGTTGCTCTGCAGGGAGGGCTCCCTTGCTCAAGGGGAAGCACAGTTGTGAACCCAAGAACAACAAAGCAGCATTACATTTAATCCACTGCCATCTGGCTTCATTTTCACAATCCACAAAATCAGACACAACATTCTTCCACAAAATCTCTGAAAAACAATGCAGAGCTAGTGTCAAACTCAGTGTCTCCTCCCTCCCCAGCCTCTCCAAGGCCTTGAAAGAGAGATTTCTCATAAAGTGAAGAGCAATTCCCCCAGGTGACATCTCTTCAGGAACGCTCAGGCTACAGATGTTTCCACTGTGGCAGAATAGTTTGTATAATGCAGCACTGCTTGTTGTACTTAGTGACAGGGAAGAGGATGAGAAACAGAAAACAGGAGAGGCTGCAAGCAAGGGTGCCAAACTATAGGTGAGGAACCACCTGAAAAAGGCTACTGACTCTGTGTTTGCTCTGCTCTCGATCTGACAAAGGGAGAACCAGAAGCATCCATCTTCCCCAGCAGGAACCTAACAGCTGTCCCTGAGGAGACAAGGTAAGCCACAGCCTTTAAACTAGCTGGGAACAGAGTCTGCAAATCAGCAAGGCAAAGCCCTTTGTTAGTATCATTATTCTGCAGGAAGACTTGGTTTGCAACATTTATGTTGCTACTCACACATTAAGGTAGTCTACATGGTCTGCTAACTGGGCTCAGGTATTTTCTTGTAGCTGATAACTGTCATAACTACGTAACAGAGATGTTTCTTTCCACAACAGAAGGCAGAAAGGCAACAAAAAATCCTGCAATAATGCCTGATTCAAGCTGAATTGTGTTCCTATTGACAAATACTGATTATCTACAGAAAATAACTTGCTGAGGACTGAATTGTGTTTTCATTGTCGCCACAAAGCTTAGGGGTTCAACTCAGCTTCTGGGCTTCTCATGCATTTTCAGACACTCGAGCACTGGAGACACCAGGCCTCCATCATGACATGGACCTCCTGTAGTTCCCATGTCATTACTGACACAGGTTGTCTCAGATATTCTGGTTGTCTCAGATATTCTGGGACATCTCAGTCAGCACTAGATACCTAAATTTAGGCAATCTGTGTGAGAGTGCAAGAGTTACCCTATAGAAGCTACATCTTCAGTTCCAGCATCCTCATGTAGTCCATGGTCATGTATCTGCTTGCACTCTGTGGGGGCTACCAATGACAGGAACAGGCATATGTGGATGTCTTCCCAGTTGCCAGAACAAGTGCGCTAGCAAGCAAAATGTTCACACTCATGAATGACACTTTGCCCAGCTTCCATAAAGAACTGTCAGGACAGAAAGCAATGCAGACTCCATCTGCATGCCTGCCTTAGGGCTGAACACCACAGGGATGTCCCCAAGCATGGCCCGTGCTGTGCTTCTGAGCATGGCTGAGTATCCTGTCTTCCAGAAAGCTCATTACTGACAGCAGCATTAACGTTAACCAGGCACATCTCTTCAGAGCACTGTGTGTGCACATGCATTAATCAGGCATATTTCTTAATGTTCAAGATTGTCAGGGAACAACCTTGCCTGGCTTTCACACATGGATTAGAAGAAGCAAGAGGAAATGGAAAGAGTTAAGTTCCCTGTACTACAGCAGTGCCACCTGCAAGGGACACGTAACTTCATAAAAATTTATCCTGTTGAAACTCCCAGATGTTTCCAGTTGTAACATATGAAAGATCACATTCATATCATGGCCTGAGAGAAGGAAATGGCACACTTGTGTTAAATACTGTGGGATTGGGTTTACAGCAAAGGTTGTATCTGCATGAGCTTCAGCACTGTAGAGAGAAAAGCCATGCTCTCACACACCAGCAGCTCAAGCAAGTACACACCCAGGAGGGAGGGAAAGGGGGAACATCATTTCCTGTAAAACCAGAATTATAAGCAATACAAAAGAAATATGTATACTGAGGAGCATAGAAAAAAACCCCAAAACAATAACCAACAAACAAAAAACAACACAAAACCAAACGAAAAATCCCAAAACAACAACAAAATGCCCCAACCAAATACGAAACTTGTATCCCTACTATTTAAAAAGATACCCTACAGAAAACTTGATTATAACCCAGGCTAAAAAGTCTGGGGAACCTGCACTATGATGAATAATGCTGATTTGTGATGCCAACTGATTTCTAGGGTAATCAGATATATAAAAGACCCATAATGCAACAGGTAACAGAGTTCATGCTGAAATTATAAGATGCTGTGACATTGCTGTTGAATTAGCTATATGTTTCATGAAATGCATGTATTTTGCAGGTTCAGTTTGGTGTCTTGACCATTTCATGCTCAAAATGCACATCGTCCAAGGATGCCATAGCAGCATCCTCACTCTGGATGGAAAGTTAAATGTGCAGCTCTGCTTTACAGCCAACAGACCCCTAAAAAGATGGTGGAATTCAAATAGCAGGTTTTTACTGATAGCAGCAGTCTCCAGATTGCAGTTTCTTTTTGCACAGACATGTCTGGTACCTCCCCCCTCTGCCTCCTCTAAGTCCTTTCTGTACACCATGACTAAGTAGTCATACACCTTAGAAGTGAGATCCTGACAGCATTAGGGAGGATAACTGAGAGCAAACAGATAGTAAGGGCAAGACAATGGAATTGCTGGATTTTGAGGAAGTATTTCTGGTTTTTTTTTCTGAAAAACAAACTCCAGTTTATTCCACTTCTACACATGCCAACACTTTGTATTGATAACAACAGAATTTGACTTAGCTCTTGGCCAAAAGCTTGTCCCTATATAATCATCAAGTGGGAAATTTACATGTCAAATGTTTACAATGCTTTCTTCTCAATAGAACCAGAAAAGCTTTGCATGACCCATCCCAAAGAGGTTGTTTTTTCTTTTCCTGGACCTTGAGAAGGCTCCAAAAATCCAATTTTACATCCTTCTATGCTTATTCAGCCTCACCTGGGACAGCAGCTAAAGATGACAGCAGAAATTGGCAATCTTTCACATGCCTGCAGTAGGAAGGAGGAGTTTTCACTGTTTATTTTTATGTAGCTTAATGGTTTCTGAGAAATTTAAGGCTGAATATCACATTTCAATAACTTTTTACAAAGAAAAAAAAAAAAAAACCACTGAAATATGTCCTCTATATTCAGGTCACTATTAATTGTTTGGTGGTTTGGCTTTTTTTTTTTTTTTTTCCCCACTTTTCCTTCATCTTACTAGACATATAAAGGACTGAGTTTTTCTGTGCCGCTGGTATTATCAGAAGCTACCAGTGGTTTGTCAACAGTGGTTGGAAGTATCAGTTCAGAGTTAACTGAACTTGTATATTCTCAACCAGGTACTTTGAGTGCTGCTATTCCTGCTTCTCATTGTCCTTGCTGTCCTCTGGATTTCACTTGCTGAACTGGAGCTTCTTCAGGCAACTTGAACCAGTAAGTATTTTCAGTTGATACTAACAGATATCTGATGGGAGTCTGCAGCATTACTCATGCTCAAAACTATATAATTTCAAAGCTGTCTCACCATACCCTAACTTAATTCCTTTACTGAAATACAATTAGACTCCTAAATGGAAAGAGAGGCTTTGTTTTAAGGATGTTGCTTTTGCTTAAGTATTGCCTTTCCCTGTATTGCAAACTGGCAATACTCTTGGAAATCTTTGCTGAGAGAGGGTATCCTATAGCAATTAAGGTGTCTCAAAGGAGATATAAAAAACACTTGAGGAAAATGGAGTAAAAATTGTGAAAGACTGAAATATTCATCTCCTGCCATCTGCTACACAGGATATGTGCTATTTTACTGTTTCAGTGCCCATAATCTCTCTATGTACAGCAGTTATAGCTCTGTTGTGTTTTAAAATAGAAAGGTAAAGCTTTTTTTCACACTCCATTTACTGGCCAGCTGGAACTGCAATGCCTGTTCCTGCTCATTTATGAGAGTTCAGAGGAGAGAGTAGTGGGCAGCATCCCATTTTAGGTTCTCTATGAAAAAATGTTGATAGGATACAAGTGGAAAATGGGCTGTAAAGTTCTTCCTTAAAAGGCAAGAGAGGTCTTATGAATGAGAACTGTGCTCCTTAGCTTCATTTCACAAATAGCCTTCTCAAGGCCAAAATCACTCATTCAGAAAAGATCTCTGAGACCAACCAGAACATGTTATATGGCTTGCAGTGTCATTCTCACCACGGGTGGGTAGCTGCAACAAGAGCTGCAGACTCAAAATCAGGCTGAAATATCTTTAGAATGCAATTATAGGATATAGCTCAACCATTGTGGAAAAGGAAAGTGCGTAACAGCAGAAAATAAATCATAGCTAATTGAAACATCATTTTAGAAACTACTGTGGCTCAAGCATTAAAAACACAACAAAGCATTCATGCTTTTTTTCAATGGAGGGGGGGCTTTGTTTTCATTTTTAAAGTGCCCATTTGATACTCTATCTGCTTTACATTGTGCGGTGCTATTTTTTTCTCTGTTTATTTCATTTTCCTTCAACCTCTATCTTCCAGTCACTTCTTCAAAGAGTACTAGTTCAATGACAAAAAGAAGTCAAGTGGAGATTAAATATTTCTGGCATTTTATCGTAAGTATTGCCAAAATCCTGTTTAGAATAGTCTCTCTGAGTGTCTCAAAAAAAAACCCCAAAACCAAACAAACACCAAAAAAACCCACACCAAAAAAACCCACCAAGCACTAGCTCAAGGCAGTAACAGGCTGCTTTTTGGCTGATCTGACAGACAGAATGATAGTTTACCAGACACTTTTTGCCTGGATAGTGATTGCTGTAACTGTCTTCTGGGTTAATTTTTTGTCCTCTTTCTGCTTATGGGAAGACCTGTTCTATTTTGATGTGTGTAATAACCTGTTTTACATAAACAAAGATTCTGCTCAAGTCATTTCCAGCCTACACTGCAGTCATCATGGCTGCAGTTGAAGAAAGAAGTCCCATGGAATTGGTCCTGAAGCTGATGAAAAGGGACCAGTGCCCAATGTTAATTCAATGGAGATGATACCTTCCCATGAAAGGAGAGGGTCAGCAGCAACCCAGTCATCCTTCCCCTCCTCCAGTTGGTGAAACTTCAGCCTTGTCTTGGTTAAACCAGGGCCAAAGGCTCTGCTCCCTACTGCTCACTACCTGCTGAGATGAAGGAATATCTCCACTTAGCAGATTGCATTCATCCAGAAGCATGTACGTAGGCAAGCACTGCTGATATATTGCTGGCTGTGAAATCCATGGTGCCTCAAATTGTTCTAGCTGGCTCTATTAGGTATTGGAGAGAAAAAAAAAATATACTAAACTGAAATGTCCTGATGAAAAAGCTTTTGGAAAAGAGTGGAAAATTCCTTTTCATTTCTCTCATTGAGAGAGGAAGGACAGGATTTGCCACGGTGCTCTCCCATCTGCTCTGCAGCATTGTTGAGTTAGAGCACAAGCACTTAGGCAGTGGTGTCTTTCAGTGTCCTTCAGCTCTATGAGAGCCACTTCTGGCATAGTTGGTGTGGAGCATGGACAGAGCTTTGAACTACTCCTGCTCTCTGAAGATGTACATCTGTGCAGAATAAGAACCGCAGCAGTGACCAGAATTTCCTTCAACTGTCAGGGAAAATTCAGTTGATGAAACATCTGTGTTGTTTCTGCTCTTCAGAGAAGAAAGTCTATTAAGTGAGAATCTTCTCTTCTAAGAGGTGTCTGATTTGCTTCAAACCCAGCATTTTGATTTGCCTATTCACTGATGTCACGAAACACAGGGAAAATCCTCTTTAGAACACCTTGGCATGCTGCAGACGGTCTTTTGAAACCTAGTTACCACATGTTCAGAAGGAAATGGAAAGTACTTATGGAACATGTCCCACAGGCTCATAAAAAAGTAGTCATTAACAAAGATTTAAAAAAATAAAAAGATTTAAAGTGTGATAGTTACAATGGGACAGAAAATGCAAAGTGCTGCTCAGATCTGGAAAAGCATTCTAAAAAAATCCCTAAGAGCAGAAAGAACATGAAGGATATTTCTTTTAACTTTCTGAAGAAAAATCCTTAAATATCTGCTACTTGAAAAGTCTAGAAATTAAGAAAAAACTAGGAAGCATCCCGAAAGCAGCTGCAATTTGCACATCTATCATAGTCCTGCAAATTAGTGCAGAGCAGCCTCCTTTCTGACCCCCTGGCTCCCAGATCATCAGAGAAGAGCCTGAGTCACAGCTCTATCTTTCTATTGGCATTTCAATTATTGAAAGGGAAGGTTTGAGTCTGGCCTGTGCATGACAGACATCAGCTTCTCAGAGTGTTTCCACCTTTGGATTTTTGTTATTAAAAAAACCACTCATGTTTTAGGTGTCTAACAAAAAAATTAGAATTTTGTACCCAGCTGGTGGCATAATAATTTGTTTGCTTGGATTCAGTAGGCTGCACAAGCAGATTATATCATTAGGAAAAGAGAGGACAAGACTTAAAGACACAAAAAAGGCAGCAGGGTTCTGGTGGAGGCAGAGTTGCTTCATGGATTAAATTGGGTAGAAGCTGCAAGCTCAACAGCCCAATCTTAACATGTGAAAGGCACCTGATTTCAGCCCAACATCTGAACTCCTGGCTGCATCACACACAGAGGCATGCTGTGAGGCTAGTGGTGGGAGACAGCCCATGCATCTTTGCTCCCAACACACTTCCAAGTCAGCCAAGCAGTGGTAGGGGCCAGATGTGCAAAAATTGCAGGCGGGCTGCATTTTTCACAGACCAGATGAAGTGACAAGACAGTAACACACAGGTTTACATGAGAAATTCATCAGAGCTTGTTTCAGTTTGGTCACTTGATGCTCCTCAGAGTGGCTGTCATCTCTGTAACAAGGGTTATGTAGCTCATATGTCATTTTCCTTAGCTGAGGGCTACTAGGCTGTAATTTCCCAATCCCAAAGTAGACTTTGAGGTGGTATTGCTTAGTTTCTATTACTGAGTCTCTGCTCTAGTGTCTGCATCACACCTAGGAAAGACTTAAGCCACACTTGTAATAAAAACTCCCAGGTTCTTTGGTGTCTTTGGCACCTTTACAAAGTAATTAATAAAAGTATTGGCAAAACAGAAGGCAAATGGCAGCTAGTAAGTTTTGGAGGGAACATCAGCTATGGTTTTCAAAAGTGGAATGTGTTTTCCTTCTTACTGCATTTCCTGTGAGATCCTGCCCTTTAACCTAGCACTAAATCTTGATGTAATTACATCATTCATTTTCTTTCTCTACCATGGCAAAACTTTCCCTAAAATGTCTTGGATAGCATAACCTGAATTTATTTTGTATCACTCAACTGAGCTCAATACTACTTGGGATTGAAAAAAAGCCACAAGCAACAGTGGAAATTGTAGTAGGGTGTGTTATAGATTTTCCTGTGAGAGGGAGTTTATTCAGAGAGCCAAGAAGCAGAGCTCACGCTAGGGGAGGGACATGGACAGGCGGACACAACAACAAAACTGAGAAAACACGTTAAGGACTTGATTGTGCTCAAAAAAAAAAAAAAAAGGAAGTCTAGACTTAAGGTCAGCTTGCAAAGCCATACACAGGAGGCAGCAGGCACACCATGTTTGTAAAGCTATGCGAGAAATGTACAGCCTTATATTATTTTGAATCACAAAAATCAACTTGCTCCACAGGAAGAACAACAGATAACAAGAAAAGCCCTTTTACCAAGATGAATCAAAGCAGTTAATGCGAATGGTCCTAGATGTGAGCATTGGTGCTGGCATTACTCACATTCCTCTCCCCCCACCACATGGTGGGTAATTGGAATTTACAATTTATAACTGTCAGACTGCTTACACGTTCTCCCAGTATGTTAACTGTTGTCTTGATTTGTATTGTTTTTTCCTAACATCACAGCTCCTTCACTAGGCTTTGTTGTGGGCAAGGTTATGCACATGGCAAAGCTTTCCATATGGAATGGTTTAATGGCTCTCAGATATCAATGTTAAATCACTGTGGTTTGCAACAGATGGGGCTTGGTTAGACAAGCAACCAGTTACCATGGGTGTTTTCACAATTGTTTTACGCAGCTCTCCTATCACCATGTGGAGGTAGAGCAGACAAGAGACATCATCAGGGACAGAAAGCCTGACTAGAAAGGACATGTTGGCCAAAAGACAAAAGGAACAAAGGAAAGCGGGGGGTTAATGAACAACATTCATGGCTGCATCTGAATTTCAACTAGTGACCAGCCCTGTAAGTGCCACTAGCCACTGATCTTACTATCAGCCACAGGGTGGTCATTAATTCTCCTCCAGGTTGTGACTGATACAACCTGTCAGGCCAATAGCCAGTGCAGAAACAAAAAGCCTCATCTCCATCAACTGTTTCAGCCCTACTTCCACTTTCTCCATCTGCCTCCACCCCTAGAGATCAGGATATGTTATGCAAAAGCATGTGTATTAATGTCACCATGTGGGCAGAGAAATTTATCTACAACCTCAGCACAAAATCCTGGGTTGGAACATTACAGTCTGAGTTACAGCTCATAGTTGTGAGAGGCAGTTGGAAATCCCCAACAATTTGCATGTGGGGTTCAGGCTTGGTTCAGGTTTAGGCTGGGATTATATTCCACAGAGTAAGGGTGATTTGTAGGTGCTCATTTTGGGATTTCCCTCAGGGTTTCTCCCTTTGCAAAGCAATGCAGTGTGACCCCACTGCCCATGCATGCTGGTTACCACTCATAATTTGCATTTCCCTCTGAGGAACTGCCATCTCTGGCTTCAAAGGCAGAGGCACCTGGGAGAGGCAGAAGGTGGGCAGTGGTGAAAATGGATCTGTTGAGGTTTCAACACACCCTTCCACTTCTGCTGATTTCTGAAGCAGACCACTGGGAAGCACCAAGCAACTGTAGGCTCATTGAAGGCACATGGAGCAGGTAAGGGTTAATAGGTTCTGAAAGCTCGGAGAAACAATGTGAAGATGGGAACACCATAGTTCTCCCCAGACTGGTTCAGAAGAAAGTCTACCTTCATCCCTTCCACAGACTTGGCCAATCTTAAATGTAATGGAGTCACAGATCTTACTCTCCAGGTCAAGGAGCAAAGAAGAGGGCAGGGTCCAGGCAAGTAACAAAACAAAAAAAAAATCAACTGAAACAAAGAAGGACATTTAGATGAAGAGAAAAAGGAGTTGTGTAAAAGCAATGACATTTCTGATGGAACAAAAAGCATATTAGCTGAAAGCCAAGTACTGGATCCAGGGAGGAGATTTGAATCATCCCCTTGGATCTGTTCCACTCTTAATAAAACATTAACTATTCATTGAGAGACTGCACACGTGTGTGCATGAATCAGTAGCCGGGCGGGTAGTCTTTTGAGAGATTGGACTTCCTGAGCACCAGTCCCTCTTCTAGTAAATGTTAATTGTTTATGCAGAGTGAAACAACTTCAAGAGGAGAGGCTGAGGGCCTCCCAACTGCCTCCTCCTTGGACAAAATAGTGACAGAAGAACTGCACAAGTTCAGTAAAGAGTACACACTCACAAACCTCTTCCTCCCTTTCTTGACAAATAGAAAAATTTGGGAGTTTGTTGGGAAAACAACCTGGAAACCAGAATCCCTCTCAGCACTATCTGACTTGGATTTACCCTTCCGTGTTTTCAGCTGCAGAGCAGCCCTTGTACTGACCTGAGGGAACGAGTCCTTTAAAGCCCCATGTCTCCCTGTAACTGTAACCATGCATCTGCCAGAAGATTGGTGCTCTCATTCTAAACATAATCTGACTAGACACCATGCAGGGCAAAGATGATTTCTACAAGTACTGCTGAAAGCAGCATCTCTAATTGTAGCAGGGAATGGCTCCCCCATAACAGCTGACCACCTGGTTTTGCTGCAGCCACAAAGTCAGGAGCAATAGCAAGCCTGTTTTAATTAAACCCTCTTTAAAAACATAAACTAGTAATATTTTCTTATATACATCAGCTGGTCACAGTCAGCTCTTAGCCAGTATGTTTCCAAAACTTGTTTATGCCTTGCATCGGTTATTTCCTGCAGGATCAATCCCTGCTAACCGGGCTGAATGCTTAAAATCAGAGTTTCCTGGCCATCCTTAAAAATAAATAAATAAATAAATAAATAAATAAAATAAATTCAATCAAAGGACAACCTATCATTGTGGGGGGAAGAGAAGCCACTTGCCTTCTTGCATCTCTTTTTGTCATTAGTTGCACAATTTCGCCTGGGCACTACCAGTCAGGAAAGATATGTCCCCATTGCTTTGACCAGGAGGTAGGATATTTTGTTGCCATTGTGTCTCCTACCTCCTTCTTATGTCTTATGAATCAGCAATGGTCTGCAAAACACAAGACTGCACGAGACTGCCCTATAGCAAATATTGCCAGCTGTCATCGTTTACTTTTTCTTATATCTGGGGAAAACAAAGATTTGGCTCAAGCTGTGACAGGACTGCACTGCTCATCCTGATTTACACCTAAATCACCTAATGTGCATGTGTGGGAAGAGGGATCTGCCCTAACTCATACACGGACTGACCTGCAAGAGCTCCAGTACTGCAGCATTCCCAAGCTAGAGGGAAGGCAGCAGAGCAGAGGGGTGAGAAGGAAACAAAAGTGACAGCCCAAAGAGCAGAGGACCTCACTCTGAGAAGCACAGACTGCTGCCAGAGCTCCCACAAGAGACTTGGCTTCCAGTGCATAGGGTGGTCTCCGAGTCTTCCTGGTTCCTACTGCAGAGATCCCTTGCTTCCTCTTGTTTCTGGGACAAGGAGGAAGCTAGTACTCTTGGCACATCTAGAAAAATTCCTCTGCACTGGGACATTCCCAGATGCTTTGCAACTCATAAACTTATATACAGAACTCAAAGGGGCAACACTGCACTGACACAGTTGGGATAAGGATCTGAGGATCACAGGTTCATAGATAGGGACAGACATGGGCAATGAGACCATGCAGATTATTTTCAGAACAAGATGAAAAGCCCCAGATGGACCAGTTTCCTGTCGTGTTGGAGCTCTTCCCCCCACACTATGTAGTGCCAATGTCATCTGGGTGCTTTGCATTCCGTTCCAATTCAGAAAATTCAACTTTGTGAGTCATCCAAGTAGATGTCTAAGCTAGATCAAATACAGGGCATGCCTTCCTAAGATAATTAAGAAGTTAGTAAAAAGAAGCATACATCAGACCCTAGGAATTGCCCAATACATCTCTGCTAGATGGAAAGCAGCAGCAACTTCCACATGAATAATCCTCATGTTGGAAGACCTGTTATTAGTCCTGAACAAATCCAATCCAGGCAGCAACAGCACAGAAGATGTATGAACAGACTGAAGGTTCATCTCTTTCTAGAAAAAAGTTTTCATTTCTTTAATTACTGCTTTTTATGAGAATGACAGATGTGCTAAAAAAAATAGGGGAAGTTCTCTTAGTCTTGCTAAGTATGAGCAGGCACAAACCAGCTCCGATTTGGAGCAGAATAACAGAATGTCAGAATGCCTGAGATTGGAAGGGGCCTCTGGACGTTATCTGGTTCAACCCCATTTCTCAATCAGGTTCACCTAGAGCTGGTTGCCCAGAAGCATGTCCAGATAGCTTTTGAGTATCTCCAAGGATGGAGACTGCTCCCTGGGCAGTCTGTGCCAGTGTTCAGTCACTCTTTCATTAAAAAAAAAAAAAAGTGTTTCCTGATGTTCAGGAACATTCTGCTGAGGTTTATTTGGGACCTAAAAATTACATCACTAAGAGCAATCTATTGTAATAAATTTCCCTGAGTTTCAGAGCTGGTCTTGAACATTTGCAAGAGTTGACTAGAAAACATAAGTCTGACAACAACATGAAGCACAGGCTTGGCCACTTCTTTGGCCGTTATCTACTATAAAAACATACTACCCATCACAAAAACATCTAAATGAAACCAAAATTATATGTAATTTGGAGTGTGGACTCCAAATAAGTATCAGTATACCCACATTCTATTATCATATATATACACACACACTTTTACAGAGAACATAAACGTGTTGACCTGTATATTCCCCCACCTTTCTCAATCACATTGAAAACAAAAGCAATTCCTTTCCTTAAAGGAGTTTTCTTGCTTTGGAGAAAGTGGAACAGTCTTCACAGTCTGGATCTCAGGCACTTGTATAAAATTACAAGCTACACTAAAAATCTCCTAATTTTTATGGGAAAGAGGAATACTTGCAGTTAAGCAAGAGATCACTATCACACTGGTGTAAAAAATGAAAGAGATAAAATCAAACCTTAAGGGTGATATCAAAGCACGTCTGATGTATTCATGGCATCCCAAGAAACTTGCAATTACTGTACAGAAAAATAAAAGTTTTCGAGTTCCTTGGAAAATAACTACTAAAATAATTAAAGCTTCCCAGAATAACAACATATTCCCTCATGCCCTCTCTAGACCTGTCAACAACAGGAATCCTGAGGAATCTCCCATATTTGCTGGTTACCTTTCTCATACTTGGGATCCTTACATCACATCGTGATGTTTGTCTCCTGGGTAGAGCACAGCTGGCTGTAACTTCCTCCGGAGCCTACCAGGATCATTCCTGAAATGACCCCACATCCACAGAGGAGCAAATAGGCTGCTGTACTATGTGAGATGACTACCTTGAACATCTGGGTCTCTCCATGAAACATGGTCATCCCTACTTGCCTTCTACTCCTACCCTTAGGACACAGACATTCTTTTTCTTCCTTAATGCACATTCTTCCCTCTTGTAAAGCATACTTTGTCCTTATTTATTGTCACTGCACATATAGTGCATCTCCTTTTTCTCCTCTTCCCTCTTATCCATAGTCACCCAATCACCTCCCCTGTGGAAGAGCAACTCTCTTCAGAGGAAATGGATCAAGACTAGCAAACTGCTCTTGTGTTGCAGAACATACTTACAGCATTGGCAGGGATGCCCAAGAAAAGAGCTGAATAAAGAGACAAGTTACAAAAGCAGGGCACCTGCGAACTCTACGTCAGCACAATATGTGACTGATAAGCCTGACCTAGCATCTATACATGCACGTGCAAAACTATTTCAACACACTTGGATGACTGATTTATTACCTCCTTGCAATGGTGTGTTTGTCCTTCAGTCATTAAGAAAAAAAAGTCAATGTGCAAAATATTAATTTGTGTAATCCAAATTTGGTTTGCTTGAATTAATGAAGTTTAATTAAATTATAATTGAAGTTAACCACATTTCAAGTTAAATGAACATTAGCTTTAATCAAGAAAAACAGTATCTTAATATTTCCAAATGCTGTCTTTTTATTTTGCAGCATTTTCAGAAACACTGACATCTGTAAGACTTTTGGGTCAGTATATTACTTTGAGTGATGCTACTCCCTGTACTTTTTTTTCCTCCAATCAGATATTTTTTAGGTTAAATAAAAATAAAAATCATAACAACACTTTCCATAGGGTTCATAACAACACTTTCCATAGGGTTTATTTAACTGATACCAAGCAAATGAGGCCACAGTGGTGACATACTATTCTCCCGAAGCAGAGATTGTGGAAGAAGTTGAAGGCTGCTGATTCCAGCCTTAAAAACACTATTCAGGGTGCTCAGATCCATGGCTAAATTTGAGCTTAAAAGACAGCTCCTAGCTTTACAATGAGCTAAGCCAAGTGACCTCTATTCTTGAGCAGATTTGAAACAACTTGTGAACCAGCTAAGACACTCAAGGGCAAAAAGTTTTCATATCCATAAATTTTTGCTTTTGAAAGTGGATTTCCTTCCAGATCAGTGGATTCTAGAGATGAAAAAAGGGCATCCTGCTTCCAGCTTTGCCTGTTCATACTGGACCAAGATCTCCAGAATGGAAAAGTCTTAGAAATGAGGGTCTCACTCCAGTGATTCAAAGTCTGGCGGCAATGTCTTATCAAATTTGCCATGTAATCCATTTGAGAGGGTTTGGCTTCAGATGTTGAAAGAAACACATTACTGATTGACCTGCTCAAATTATTTTATCTTGTAACTATCAAGGATAAGAACAGACAGTATCCTCATCCATCTTTTGAGTTATATTACTGTAACTTTACAAATCAAATGGTGACATAAAGGTAAAGCAAAAGAAAGAACTAGAAATTACATGCAATTTGAGAATTTACAGCTCTTTAAATTTGCTGTTAGGATGCCATATTTTCCTGAAAGTTCTTTGGAGTCTAGGCCACTAGATTACACAGATAATTAAACCTGTATTACATCTGTATTGACATTAAATGCATTGACCCTAAGCAACCACAATATGTAAGCGAAGTGTAAACACACAGTGTAAAAAAAAAAAAAAACAAAAAACCAGAAATGGAAGGAGAGTGAAGCCTCTCTCTGCAAATAAGAAACTTTTACATAGAAAGTATACAACTTGCCCACAAACTCAGAAAGTTGGTAGCACATGGGATCTCAAAGCCAGCTTTTGGAGCCTTTAACTTTAATAATCCCTCAACCACGGCTGCACCAAGGCCTCTTTCCTCTGTTTCTGGATGATATTTGCTGCTGCGTGTCGAATATATATAGACGAATACCGACTGTGTCAGCTCAGTACTGGTATTGAAGAGGTGTGTGTCTTCATTTTGGGATGGTTTCCTATTTTAAGCAAAGTTTGTCTTTACTGGTCATAGACACAAAGCAAACTAGGCAACCAGAAAAGCAGGTCATATGCCTTTTAGAAAGATACGTGCTACAGACTGCCAGCTCCTACTGTACCGTATTGAACCAGAAAGCCTAGGCACTCACCTCCCTTCAAAGGCATATATAAAATACTTTACTTCTTCCAGGGCTGATATTAGACATACACAGACACAACATCACTGGGGTGTTTGCACACCTAAAAGAAGAGCCTGTTTGGCTTGGGTCAGCTCAGCTTTGCTCACCCAGTGTCCAGGAGAGAGTGGCTCCTTCCCGCTTAATTCCAGAAATCTATATCCAAAGTTTACAAAACTTACAAAGAACTAACATCCAGCCTGCACAAACAGGAACAAAAAGAAACCGTTTCCATCAAGCTTAAGAAAGATCTACAGTTGCAGCTGGCAGACACTTTTGCTAATGGGAAACAGTATAGGGCATTGATTTAACAAATAAATTGAGTATTTTCTACACCTTGTATATATGCAAGTCCCCTACCCTCAGGCACACTGTCAGTGAATGCAACTGTAGCTCTGTCATGGCAACCCTGCATTCAATAGCACCTTTGTCAGGGTTTTCACGCAGACTGTAATAGCAGGGCATTGCTTACAAACCCTAGTATAATTATTGGCAAAATAACTTTTGAAGATTTAGCTTTAGTTTGCAGTGTGATTGTTCTCTTGGACATTAGCAAGTATTTAAATAGAATTAATTGGCTATTTGCAAGGTCATTTCAATAACTTTTGCAACAAAGCCTGGTGAGTTCTTGCACATACAGAGTAAATGGCACACAGAGCTCAGCCTGCCAGCAGTGTAGTGTGCAACATGCAGGTTCAGTGACCAAGGAAACTATTTCAGTTAGCTCCTCAGACTAGTGACTCCATTGTCTATGCAGAACTCCACAGAAGCAGTCTTTTTCTATATTCATCCTAATCACTTTATATTTAAGGCTAGAAAAGTTGACAGCAATGGCAACAGAACAAGCAAGACAGAGGAAGGCTTAAAAAAAAAAGGAATTGAATTTTGCTGATCATTACAAAGTGGTATTTTCTTCACATCAAAATTATGCATTTACCTTTGACTGAAGTCATGGTTCAGCAACACAGCCATGCCCTATGAGATTACTTTTACAAAAACTTTTATATATTCCTACCCTAAAAACAGCATGTCTCTCAGGTGCCCATTTTTTTGTCAAGAGAGAGTTTAAACTCCATGCTTCCTTAGTAGTTAACAGCTCCATTAAACAACTCAACTAGCACCGTAAATTATACAATTAGCAATCTATTGTGCTTGAAACAGTCCTAAATTATGTGCCAATTTGTAGCCTGATTGGATAGTTTGCATAATTAACACATGTTCTAAATCCTATCTTTGCTCACAAAGTTGCAACAATCTGCAAACCAAGAATTACTTAATGAGGATCATGAACTTCTCAAATGGGTTTATTAAACTGTTGACAGAAAATTCACCCAAAAAATTACAGGGAAAAAAACAAACAAACAAACAAATAGGCATGGGATTCCTAATAAATGTTCACACAGTTCTGATAATAATACAGTAAAATAAAAGAAGACATGGCATATTCAAGCATTTGTGAATACAAAGCATGTTGTATGCTTGCCCATGGAGGCAAGTTGCGGCTTGTAATAGCTGAGTCAAAATCATCAGTCATGGCATATCGCCAACTAGAAGTAAGAAGAGAGAGCCATACATTGGAATTTTGGAATGATTGTTTTCAGAACTAGTACAGCCGCAAAAGTTTTGATAATGTAACTTTGTCATGTTGCAGTTGTTGCTGGTACATTACAAAGTAGTGCACTAGGGAAAATTACCCCAGCTGTACCTGTAATAGGCTCTAAAGTAGCCATTGCCACTCAGAAAAGAGATTTTGAGATCACCAGGAAAATGTCAGCACAGTGCTCTGGACAGACAATATGAAACATCAGAAATTATTTAAAGAAGAAAATATTCTTTCACTGCATTCATCCATGGATATATTTGGAAATATTTTTGATTTTTTTTTTTTTTTTCCTGAAAGTGACAGTAGAACTATAAGAGACACCAAGACAGCACAGGAGGTTCTATTAAATCATGAAAGACACAGAGAAAACAAACAGGGGATGATTATTCCCTTTTTCTTAATGTAGAGGAAATAGGCAGCAATCAATCAGGTTATCAAGTGACAGGCTTAAAACCAACACAAGTAAATACATTCCCAGCCTCTGAAAAAGGTCCAAAGCACATCTTGATCAAAAAATAAACTGATCAGAGCCACAGAATGTTGCTCTTCTATACATCTTAAAAATAATAGCTAATATTCAATTCATGCCTTGGGATTTCCAAACCTGGAAACGTTCCCAAAGGTGGATCCATCATTTCTTTTATCTCTTCCAATGGTTTTTGTTACTGCCCATTTCTGAATATAGGGTATCTGGCTATATTTTACCATATGGAGAGCTACTGTGCAGTGATTATCTCTGGTGTAGACACAGCTATAAATATTGCTCTTAGCAGTAGAACTTACCCTGGTTTGAAGAAGGAAAAGAAGACAAGTTAATCTAAAGACCTTGGAGCTGCATCTCCAGTAGAGCACTTCTTCACATAACAATGCTGGTGAAACAATTTTATAGGCTATACTTAGTCTATGTTTCCATGGTCATGGTGATGTGAGAAAACGACAAATTAATATGTGTTGGCACCAGGACATTCAGAGACTTTTAAGCCTATCCTTGGCTTAACAGTGAGTTCACCCAAAATAAGAACAGAAACAGCATTATGTATTTCTAACTGTTCACAACAAATATTTCATATGTGGAACTCAACATTCCCAAACAATTTGATCAGACTTTAAAAAGAGTGTGAGCTAAAATAAAAATCTATTGAGTCCCTTTGTTCTGCAGAAAAAGGCAGTAAATTATGTGAATTATTGTTGTAACACTGTTAGTTCTTTACTGAAGTCCCTTAAATAAGTAAGCCATTAAACTAGTTCCTAAAATTGTGGATGAAGTCACATAGGACCCAAAATGTAAAAGCTCTGTGACCAAAACCTGTGCTCTTAAACTGCCATAACATTGTCTGTGGACTCCCTATGCAACTCCAGCTTTGCACGCACGTGCATGAAAGAAGTGACTGAGCTTGAGTGCATATTTGCCTTGTTCTCCATCATGTTTTGGTGAACTCTCCAGGATTAATTGAAAGGAAAGAAAATGAGACTTTCTCAAGTCCTTAATCTAAAATATATGATTCCATTATTTACTTAAAGAGCTTTTAAGATGATACTGCCTTATCTGAAAGGGCTTGGTAATGAAAGGAAGAAAACCAAGTCCTTTCAACTAACTCCTTCCATCAGCTGTGAACAGATTTCTGCTTACCTATTCAGTAAGTGCCACATTTGAGTGGTTTTTAAAAACAGAGCCAGCACCAAAATGCAAAAATCAATGTACCATCTTAAAAATATCTCAGAAGCAAGGTAAGCAACCCTTGAGCACTAAACACAGTCGTACACCGTATGGCGTGGTGATTTAAGCTCACACAGAGCATTTACGTTAACATCTGTCAATCTCAGGAGCACAATACTGAGGCAAAGTTGTCTGAGTGCTGCCAAATATAGTCAGTAAGGCAGCAGCTAGAGGCCTTGTTCCCAAGCATACCCATCAGCATCAGTCATGCCCTGGTTTCCTTCTTTCAGCCTTCTTAATTTTACAAGTTTTCTCATTTGGTGGGCTAACAACTCATGTCACGTATCTAGACTTGTGCAAAGCATTTGACACTGTCCCACATGACATCTTTGTCTCTAAATGGGAAAGACATGGCTTTGCTGAATGAACCACTCAGTGGATAAGGAACTGGCTGGATGGTTGCACTCAGAGTTGCCGTCAGTGGCATGATGTCCAAGCAGAAACCAGTGACGAGTGAAGTTCCTCAGGAGTTGGTATTGGGACCAGCACTGTTTAACTTCTTCGTGGGCAACATGGACAGTGGGATCAAATGCACCCTCAGCAGGTTTTTGGACAACACCAAGCTATGTGTTGTGATCAACATGCTGGAAGGATAGGATGCCATCCAGAGGGATCTTGACAGGCTTGAGAGGTGGGGCCATGTAAACCTCATGAAGTTCAACAAGGACAAGTGCAAGGTCCTGCACCTGGCTTGAGGCAATCCCAAGCACAAATACAGGCTGGGTGGAGAATGGATTGACAGAGGGCCTGAGGAGAAGGACTTTGGGGTGCTGGTTGATGAGAAGCTCAACATGGCCTGGCAATGTGCACTTGCAGCCCAGAAAGCCAACTGTATCCTGGACTGCATCAAAGGAAACATGACCAGCAGGTCAAGGGAGTTGATCATCCCTCTCTACTTTGCTCTGGTCATAAATCAATCAGTAGGCTTTCCTAGCAGAGGGTTGTTAGGTGTAGGCTGCCTTGGCTTTGGGGCCATGTGAGCAGTGCTGTTACTACTGCTGCTGCTGCACCAGGGTCTGGATACTACCACTGCTGCAGTTATCACTGGCTGAGTCCTCACCATGAGTAGCTGTTGGGAGCATCTCTGACAGGGTAGCCAGGAACCAGGCAAGACCGGTGCCATGGTGCCACAGACACTCACCAGAAACCTTCCCATGGGTTCCTGGGAGGTGGTACAGAGGAGAGGGGCATGTTTTATTACACATGCAGGCTTAAAGTAAGATTAAATTGCCTCCATGTTCTCTAAGCAGATGTTTAACTCAGCTTACAGCTACCTCAGCCATGCAGGCAAATCCCAGGCATGGTGCTGTCCTGCCTCTTGCAGGTTGTTACAGCTACAATGATGTTTGCTTTGTAAGTTTGCCTTGCATGTCATTTCTTCCATGAGTTAACCAAGGCTGAATCAATACAATTTTTTTAATGTATTTCAGGGATTATTTACATAACCAAAGGAAAATAAATCTCATAAGGAGAAGTCTCATTGCAAAGGGTGAAATCTTCAACTTGTTCAGAGCAGTGAAATCCATGGAGCTAAGCCAGTGTAGATCAGCTGAGGTTTTGTCCCTTCATGTTTAATGATAGAGGTGAAGACCTTGTCCAGAGCTTTATGATACAAAAATGCTTTGTAATGCAAAACAGACCAGCTCCATATAAATTGTTCCCAACTTTGTTCCTATTTCCATAGCAGACATTTAGAAAGGAGCACTTCAGTAGTGTGACTTGAGAAACATTTATTAGAATTAGAACAAGAGAAAACAAACAGAAAACAACCGATAATGTCCAGGGTAATTTTCAAAACTTCTTTGGTAATTCCCTCTCTCCTCCTTTTTACAAATGTGGGAACAGTTAACCACTCAGGAAGAACACTTTGTAAATGTGGAAACCTGAAAAATTCCCCTGCTGGACTCAACCCACAGTAAAACACAGATTTTTTATTTTTTATTTTTATTTTTTATTTTTCAATCTAATGAAGGAAAATATCAAAATAGGAAACAGTTTTTTCTCCCCACCACTTTAGTCAGATGAGATTTTAAATAGCTCTTAAAAAGTTTCGTGTAACAACCAGGGTAGCAGCACTGCAGTGAAAAACTCAGGGAAATCTTTCTGACTTTTTACACAAAGCACACCAAGAGAAGAAACCCAGCTCACCAGAGAGATCAGATCTTAGTCCCCTCTGTGGGATGAAAGAACTTTGTTACAGCTACAAGAAGTCATTACAGTAGTGACCTTATCAGCCAGAGTAAGATTAACTAGAAATGTCTTCTCCCAGCCAGTAAAGCTTCCCGTCCAGCCAGGGAGACTTTGCATTGCTCACAGGCTGAGCCCTGCTGCCCGCTGCTCTGCTGGGAAAGAATGTCTGTGAAACTTGGAGGCGGTTTGCTCAGAAACTTGTGACTCAGCTCCATTTCTCAGCTTTCCTTGCAACTTGGATAACCTCCTCTGTCCTCCAGCTCCCTCCAGCACCCAACTCCAGACCCCTGACACAGGGCCTGTCTGGTCAGACTTTTTTCATGTGTGTGTGTCAAAACCCATCTATTTTTTGATGGAGTGACATGCACGCCATCATAACATCTTCAGGGGATAAAGCAAGCCTGAGTTCAAAGAGCCCAGCTGTGACCATGAACCAACTGGTCTTCCCTGAAGTAAAGTGCAGCAAGAACAGAGAGATTCCAAGACGTCTCCAGGTATTTGTAGAGGTGCAAAGAAAAGCAGAAGGCACCAGTATCTCCTGCCTAGAAGGAACTGATGGCTTAGCAAGTGTCTTAGCAAATTTTGTCCAAAACTGTTTGTAAGTTTCTAGATAAAGATACAACAAGGTACCTAACATGCTCATGTGCACCTATCTGTAGCGTTGTATGCACCTGAGACATTCTTTAGACACTTCAGAAATAAAAACCTGTGCAAGAATGGCATATACAGAGCTTTTCAAAAACCAACAGCCATCTTGTCTAGTATAGTGTTGTAATGGGATTTTTTTTGTGAAGTATTATTTAAAATGAACATGTTAGGATATGTTGGACTGATAAATGAGGGAGAAGAGTAGAGAAAGAAAAAGAAGTTTAAAAATGACTAAAAAAATAAAATAAAATAAAATAAATAAAAAATCTCTATTAACTGCAAAAAATGTTTCATACTAAGCACAGCATGGAATAACTTCATGTTTGGATGTCCCCACATTCTCTGAACAACCAGAAAAATGTTGCATCTGGAAGAAAAGATCTTTTTCATTCAATGAAATCCATGAACAATGTAATCACAAAAGGTGGAATTTTCATGCTGTTCTGTATTCACACACATACTAGTTTGCTCTTACCTGTATGTTGGGAAACTAAAAAACCAGCCTATGATCTGGATGCAGATCAAACATCTTTAATAGGTGCAAAACCAAACACTCCATCCCTATTAAAATTCAGCAGGGGTGATGTATCAAAAATCTTGCAAACTGCTGTGGAAATCTACCTTTTGGTAAGCTGACCCCTTTTATAGCCATCAGGAAGACTTTTCAAAAAAAGCTCACTTCAATGTTATTATTACAACTGAAAATCTTTCTGTGTTCCCAGGAGATGACTGCATTGCACGTTACCCTGGAGACAAAAAATTGCAGGACAGATTTGACAAATCCAGACAACATTAAAAGTTATCAGAAGACAATTTATCTACTGGGAGAAATCCAGCAAGTTCTAGACTTGTTTACTAGCCCCAGACTAGAGCAGCTCATCAAACTGCAGTACATAAAACCAGAGTTGAAGCTCAAATATTTTAAAGTGTGTTTTGGAAACACTCTGTGCACACTGAAAATCTTGGATTGGATTCAGAGTTGTATTTGAAACTGCCATCTCCTAATTAAAACAATATACTCCTGAATGTTCACTTCAGATGATGTCTTAAGCACATTTTGTTAATTGTTTAGTGAATGAAGATAAGAAAATTTCATCACAATTAATTTTCGCTCTTTTGAATGTCTAAACAATTTTACAGCCTTATGTTTCATTCAACAGCCTGATTAAACAGACTAATGAATATTAAAGATTGGGGTACAGCTTATTCAATGTCTTCCAGATTTTTGGCTGTGTGATTCTATAAATGCTGGGCTGATACTGAATGGAAGTTTCAGTGTTTGGATCACTTAAAGTTGGTCAAGGCTTTAATAAAAACACGTGAAGAGAAAATGAAATATTAATACCTTATTTAAAGGTGTTGAAGATTTTTATAACTAATTTCCTTTAAAAAAGAGTGCCTGAATTCCCCATAAAAAATGCAGTTTCAGAACTTCTAAAGAAAAAACTATCTAGGTGTATTCTGAGAGTGTTTTCTTGTCTACACATTGGTATATCCAATGGCTTTCATTAAACCTAAGCTTGTTAGGAATATTCTTCTGGTAATGGAAACATTATTCAAAATAAAATTCAATTCAAAGCTATATGATCGTAAAGTCTACATGCAATGTTTCTGAGGACAGTGATGACCATCTGGCACCGTCTACATAGGACCTCAGGCAGGTCACCACTTTATTTCCTTATTGCAGGGTTACTGAAGATCAGTGGATTATGAAAGCTGAACAGATTTCTTTCAAAAGATTAGTACATTGCCCTTGTTGCTATCTTATGAAGAGTTCATCAATGAAGTAGTTGATACATCTCATATATGATCCAATGTCTTCTGTTAACTTCTCTTATGTTGCAGGGTCTTTATGTGCTCTGTTGAAAAGATGTACTGTGGTGTTTTTACATTTGTAGAAGTTGTCCCAGTTTGAGTAAGAACAGAACTAATCCTGTTCAGTGATTGTACTTCTCAGCTCAGTTCTAACTGCACTGTCTGGAGTTAGCAGCCTGTTTTCTCAGACAGTGCCTGCTGCTAGCAGGGATAACACCCCATGGTTAGAGTTACTACCAAGCACTGGTGTGCAGACCAAGGGCATTGCTGGATCTTGTGTACCATGCTGGGGGGTGCAGAAAGTAAAAGGCCTCACCTGCAGGGAGGAATGGACAGAACAGTTCACCCTACACTGACCAGCGAGGTGTTCCATCCACCATAAGTCATATTCAATATAAAGCTGAGGGATCCAGAGCGTCTCGGTTCTCAATCTCTCTCTCACACTCCCTGTCTTTGCCCTCTTGGACTGCTTTGCCAGTTTGGCTCAGGTCCTCTTTTGGTTCCTTCCTCAGAGCACCCAAGGAGGACTCTGTCAATTCTGCCTTCAATCCCAATCGGTGTGTTCCTGACCCCGGTACCAGAATCCAGCTCCTGAACACAGATCCCATCTGCTGCGGGGCCCAGTCTGGGACTCCCCCAGTGCCTGCTCCACAGCATCGGTGGTGATGGTGATGGAATTACCATTGGGGGGGTTGGGTTCCATACCAGGTTTGTATATATTTGTATATATTCCATTTTTATTATTATTACTTTCATTTTCATTAAAGCTGTTCTGGTTTCCTTTTCTAATCGCCAAGTCTCTCTCCCTTATTCCTTTTCTCTTCCCATTTAGGGAGAGAGAGGGGTTAACAGAGAGTGTCTGTTATAGGTCTAGTGGTCTGCCCCAACCCTAAACCCTGACAGAAGTAAGTAAAAAATAATTATCAGTTAAGACTAAGATGACTAAGAACTTGTTGCAGTACTGAAAAGATCATGGTGGCCTTAGAGAATGATCTGGAAAACTCCATATATTATACCAGAAATTGTGTGCTTGTCTGGAGAACGGGTCAGGCACTAAGTTAAAAATCATCAGCTGCAGTGTTGGGGTTCATGACAGATAAGAATTTCACATTTCAGTGATGCAGAAATTAAAGTCTGGAAGGTTTTGAAGAAAGGAGAAAATAAGGGTGTGAATAAGGCACTATAAAGACCTATAATAAACTTCTACATATGGTCTGGTACTCATACTTCAGGCACTGAAAAATCTGGAGAGGGAAGAAGAAGAAGACAGGAAGACAAAGAAGACTTGAGGGCAGAAGTAAATGTCATTTACTGAAAAGCTTAATGAGTGAAAAAAAATTGATTTATAAAAAAGAAAATCTTTCATGAAGAAGAGAATTCCTAATGTTTGAATTCATATTTTTTAGGTGGAAAGACATTTGAGGGAAACAAAACTGAAGGAAAACTCTCCCTACTCTTGATGCTTCTTATGACCGCTCTACTAGACGTGAGATGCCACACACTGCAGGTAGCCCGTAAATACACTCTGACTATCTAGCCCTGTTCTGCCAGAGTGACAGCTGAGCTCTCCCTTCTTTGAGCCTGTCTCATCTACCCAGGCCAATTTTTCATCAAGCCAGCATGAACTCTCTTCTTTGCGATATCTACAGTCTTTCAAATTTTTTTGAAATCAGCAAAGTATTCCAAATATATTCAGTAAGAGAAGGTGATGGGCAAAAGAAGATCACATATCTTGTCACTGCAGGAGCCAGATGCCAAATAAGGCTGACCTGATGACAATGTGGACATGACTGTACGTTCACTAAGAAAAGGTTTTTGGGACTAAAAGTGCACTTTAATCTGAAAAAACCACACCTTTTTAATCTGAAAAAGCAGGCCAAATTCAAGGCAGAAAGGCTCACTTTTTCTTAACAAGTGAAGGTAATAACTCACCATGTGAACAAGTCACCCAAGAGTTGATTCTACAGCTCTTATGTATTTGACACCAGATGCTGGTGTGAAAAAACCCCATATTTTAACTGAAGTGGATTAAGTATGATGGTCTGACATGAGCAGGGAAGACAGTGGGCCCTCACGTCTTAAGCTCTGTGAACTGATCCCCAGAGTGGCACAGCAATGGTAGACATCCATTAGTCACATATGCTATTATGCAATAGGTTTGTGTCAGCAAGGACTGTATGAATAGTCCTAAAAACTGGGCTGAATGGACCATGTGTGAACATAGGTCTTTGACCAGCAGAGACTGAACTCTTCAAAATGTTTTTATCTGCACTAGCAGCCCAAGCACCACCCTGCTTGGGTTCTTTGTTTAACAAAAGACAATTCATCAACCTACACAGGTTAGTGCAGCTCACGTACACCATTGGAAGGGTCTGGTATTCCTAGCCATGAGTAATGCCTTGCACTTTCTATTCGTGAGTGCTACAGCACTTCATGACCAGCTGCACTGCTTAGTGCAGCAGCAATGCAGGTAAGGACTGCAAGGACTTGACGCAACAGAGCTTGGTGTGTGGCAGCTGGTGCCAGTTGCAGTGCAGAATCACCCTGTTCTCTAAGACAGGGTGCTGCCATAGAAGGTACATAGGGAGACAGAGTGCTTAGTCCAGTTGGAATGATCTGGCTATTTCAGCAAACGCTTCCTTTTAAAAAGAGACTGCAAAGTGGACCAGATTTCATTCTGAGTCTTTGCTAGACAAGATGTCTGGTACTTATGTCTCCCTCTGATTGAAAGCAGTTCTTCAATCCCAGCATAGGACAAGCCCCAACTTCCAAGCCTCTATGTTCTCCACCTCATGCTTCCTCAAGTATCCAACCAATGCCTGACCTTGCTTGGCTTGGGAGCATTTGCTGCAGTGGATACAAACAGAGCTGTAAGTGGAACACCTCCTCTAGGATTGTATTCCCTTTCCATGCTGAGTGTCACAAGCCAGGCTGTCACTGCTTGCTTAGGCAGGGCTGTCAGCTAAGAGTGTCCCACCATAACCATTTGCAGATCAAGACTGGTGGAACCTCACTCTCCATAATGAGACTGTTGCAGTGAAATGCCTCTAGTAGAAAGAGATAACTTGCAAAAAACTAGGATGAAAAGACTTGAGTGTTGGCAGCCCTAACAAGCTGGATTCCCCAAATGAACTTGAAGGACTTGGCAGAACTCAAATTACATTTTTAAACAGTTACTATAAGTGTAAATGTTATTTTATCCACCCTCTTGAGCTGTCTCATCCTGGCCAGCCACCAGGCAACCACACCCACGCTCTTACTTTTACAGCTGCAGAGATGGGGTCAAGATCATCTATGTTCTGTGTAACTCAAAACCTATTATTAAAGTAATTCATTTGCAAATAAATCATACTTGTTAGAGAGCTCCAAGAAAAGGGAATCAAATAAGAACTTGTGAGATTGAGTTCAATTGCTGAATGAAAATCCTACTCCCTTCCCTGACCACATTCAAATAGTTAATAAGAATTTGGTCACCAAGGCATGTCTCATTTAATTCAAATCTGAGGAAGCTGAAATAGTAATCATTAAAGAAAAACAAAGCCTAAAGAGAACCCCACACCCAAAGGTTTATCAGGTGATGGTGGCTCTTCAGAGGAAAACAAAAGGTCAAAGGATCTTACCACTCTCAGAGGCCTAACACTGTTAGAATGTATCACAGTATCACAGGGTGTCAGGGGTTTGAAGGGACCTTGGAGATCTTTGAGTCCAACCCCCCTGACAGAGCAGGTTCATACAATCCAGCACAGGTCACACAGGAATGCATCCAGGCAGGTTTTGAAAATCTCCAGAGAAGGAGACTCCACAACCTCTCTGGGG